>VYKG01000407.1:0-46536 GCA_011426275.1 Dactylonectria torresensis | reverse complement strand
AAGAACCTCGGGATATCTAAGAAAAATCACCTGCAAGCCAAGAAAGCCACAGCGCCAAAAAAGCAGCCAAGTGGTTTCTCCTTGCTAACCACATATACACACCTGACTAGGAAAAGGTAGCCGGAACAACTATCCACATTCATGGAAGGCTGTGCGTCGAGGCATTAGGGGTGTCGATGACGAGTGGAATTTCTTGACGAAAATCCGACGACAGAGACCCTTTTATGATCGAGGTTTCCAAAGACGTTTCGCCATAGCCCTAGGCATTGTTACCATGCTGGGACTACTGCCGAGGGTTGTTGGGGCTTGTGGCAGAGTTGAAGCACTTTCAACATGGCTGAGCCGTGACTCTAGCAGTGAATGGTGATCCCAAGCTAGGATCTAGGTTGTTGAGACGACGAGTTAAGGGAAGTCGTCTGCCCCTAGCTTCTCTGGTTCCCACACTGGAGCAAAAGAAAGCCAACGAAACTGCCGGTTTCATCTCACGAAGAAAGCCTTGATGGCAGCCCCTCCCCCAAGCCACCCTTTCTTGTTCGTGGCAGCCTTGAAAATCGGTAGCGGAGTGTCACGGCATCCAGGCGGTCTGGCCCTCGCCATGCTTCTTGTCGTCTATGCCTCGAGGGCGCAACACCGGAGTTGAAGAGCAAGGCGTGGTACTTGTCGGTCACGTTAGGCAGATGCTTATAGCCTTCGAGGGGGAGGGGGCTGTCGAAGAGAGCCAGGGTAGTGATATGACGTCTGAGTCGTGGAATCGGAGCGGTCTAGGGGTCTTTGTGTGGTTCGCCCAAAAGGCAAAACTGGCACGGTTCTCGCCCCAGCTAAGCCCCTGGACGGTGGAAAGAGAGAAGATGAGCAATTCTCAACAAGACGAGAAAATGTGAAGGAAGCAGAAATCACAAAGGGAGAAGCGATCCGGGGGCAGGGACTTTAGAAGCCAGCCTGCTTGATTCCGTTAAGCCAGCTCTGGGCATCTCAGCTGCATAGGCGTATCCCTTAAAGTGCTGTAAGGCAACACTTGCGCTAGTGACAGGGGTCTAGACCAACTAAAATGAGGGAAATGAAAGGTACATCTGCCCCCACCTATTTTAGGTGGTGATAGAAGTCCCAGCAATTTCCCTCTTGTTACAAAGAGCGACATCACATTGCTTACACTGATACCGCGATTTATGTATGACTGCGCGGCTGTTGCTGTTGACCTCTTCTAACGGCTGCCGCCGCCGTCGCTCACCTAGCCGTACACCCTGACAAGCCCGGCATGCTGACGGATTCTTATTTCGGACCCAATTATGCTGTGAGACAGGCGTAAATTCGTCTCCAACCCGAAACCTTTTGCGTGCGTGACTTGTGGGTGCGTACGCCGCCATGAGCGCATCAACAAGGCGTTGCCGCCAACGCTCCTGGTCAGCAGGGCGTCCTCTATTTCAAGGATAAGCGCAGGGTTCCCTATCGTCAGCTTTCTGGATTCTATGCGCCTCTCCAACTCTGCACTGATGAAGCCTGCAATATCGGGATTGTCGTCAGGAATCGCAATAGTACTATGTTTGGTGAACAGTTCCGGGCTCAACCTCAAGACATTATCGGCCTCCAATCTAAATGAAACGCAGATAAGCAGTGCAAATGCGTCCTGGAGTTTCCGGAGTTGTTGAATTAATGTCCCTCTCTGAAGATCATCACATTCATCCAGCCCGTCCAGAACAAAGGAAGCTTTGAAATCAGGTGGAAGGGCGCGCTGGAGCATGCTGAGTATTCTTCTGGAATCCGCGACTGAAGTAGTCTTATCGACGAGTTCCTCTACCATAGTGAGGTCTGGAATTGGGGGCAACAATTGTCGAGCCAAAGAGCCAAAGACTGTGCGCGCTTTCAAGCTCTCGGAAATGTCGTGGCGACAAAAGAAATACGCCACTGGGTGTTCCGTACTTTGAACATGAAGGTTTATATCATCGACAATGTTGGCCAGCAGAACGGACTTTCCCGATCGTAGCTTGCCTTTACACACCAGTGTGCAAAAATCTGCTCGGACTTTCCAGCCCTGATATTCAGGGGTCTGGTTGAACAAAGTCGCGTTTCCAGCCTTTCGAATCTCCTTCCACGTCTTCTGATAGTCGTATGTGGAGCAGGAATCGAGGACACGGGCATAAACCTTCAGCCTTTGGCGGTGCGACTCGGATTCAGAGAACCTCAACAAAGCTTTGAAGCGGGAGCTCTGCTCCTCAATGGTCTGACCCATCAGCAGGCTCACCTCCTCTCTGATCGAACTGGCCCACCGGTCTAACTCCGATTGGTAGTTCTTCATATCGGAGTCGCTTGGGAACGACACCAGCTGTCCCAAGATCGACTTCTTTGTCAACTTCAGCAACTGGTGACAGAGACGAACAACCACGATGAAATATTCAGACAGATGCGACTGCAGAATCTTGGACTGGGGATAGAGCAAGGCCATCTTTTCGTAACGGGGAGCCGAGCGACCGACGATCATGAGAAGAGTCGACAACTTTTCGAGGCAGGAAGAGAAGTTTACGAGCGACTAGGTAGAACGTCAGCTGGAGAACGAAAGAACGAGATTAGAAAAAGACCAACAAGTAATGTCATTCGCACCAGCGACCAGACGCCGCATGCAATCATGTTCTGGGAACCGCCGACTATGATGTCCCCGAGCGCCGCGAACTGCTGAACGGCTTGTAGTACATTGGTCAAACGAGGTCCGAAACATCGCCCGCCGCCGAGCTTCCCAGAGGTGTGACGGTCAATTTCGGCCGTGAGTCGCATGACATCGTGGATATCTGGAGGTGATTTGCACAATTGGGATATGTAGGTACGGAAGGTAGCCTTCTGCTCAGTGGAAAGATCTGCCTCGAACTCCGAAGCAGCTTGCGCCAGGCGAATCTCAGCCTTTAGCGGCGCGGCTTTTGCCAGTGCAGAAGACATGGTGATGGCACCCCGATGCGCCATTCAAGACAGAAATGGGGGTCGCCCGCTTTCTTAGATTATAATGGAGTGGTGGTTTTGTCAACGGACTGTCGACAACTCCCCGAGCTGAAAAACTTGTGGAAGAGCGGGGTAGACAAGTGCGGCTTCGAGCTGCCATCTGAGTGGCGGTGCGCTGGCTGTGAGGTATTGACGTCTCTCGAAACACCGTAGATGGAGAGTATCAGACATGTGTTAAGTACCAACTACCTCATTTGCATCGGGCATCTGTCCGGCGTTCAGTAGATACATGGGAACGCAAGTCGATAAGCTGCTTCCCACCTCCTGTGGGGCGAAGCACATGCAGGCGGAAAGGTGTTCCGGATTGTGGGCGTCCTATCACGCGCAGCTCGTCGTGGTTCCGCCTGGCTAAAAAATCCCGAACTCTCCATAGGCTACCTCGCCATGGATGTATTGGACTACGTGCTGGTGTGGACAATAGCTGCAATATCAAATACGCCTTGCTTTCCATCTCTCAGCCCGAGACTGCGCCCCTTCTGGATTCAACAAACAGTGCTGCGTCTCCAGCTCAATTGGCTACGATGCGGCCAAACCAGGAGGCAGTACCCCGCCATGCCATCTTGCATATGAGGCTGAGACCATCTCACTTTCTGCCTGCAGCCGAGGGCTGTCTGCCTTATCACGAGACACGTGAGACACATTCAAACGGATTGGTGGTTGTAGTTGTAATTCCCACCCAGCCACAATATTACCCGACCAGGCCCTGCCGATTGAACCTCCGCTTTTCACTCCTCCCCATCCTCGCAACCTTTGGCCCTTTTGTCTCTACCTCATAGCGTCTACAAGACATCTAGTTGCAGATGTGTCTTTCTGTACCGTTCGAGTCGGCATCGTGCACCCAAGCAACATCACGGTCATGGAAGCTGTAGGACTTGGCATTGGAGGAGTCGGGCTCGCAGGCGCTTTCACTTCGGTTCGGGAAGCCACGGTCATCTACGATTCTTACAAGAATGCTGGATTCGAGTCACGGCCTCATCTTATTCAACGCGACGCGGCCCCGATCTTACTGCAACAGTGGTGCGAGAGCGTGGGCTACGGTGATGAACAGTTGAACGATCGTCACCACCCAAATCTTGACGACCCAAGCGTGCGTCAAGTCGTTGGAAATATTGTCAAGTATATCCGTGAGTTTCTACACATCGACCCCGGTGTAGAGGGCAAACCGCTGGATGGGACGCCTTCGTCAGGAAGACTACAGTCTCAACACGGCCCCGGTGGTCGCACGAAAGGACTAGTTCGGTTGGAGAATTATCGCGACTCGATGCCCCGCAAAGAGAGGTTGGCATGGGCCTGGCAGAACAAGAGCAAGGTTTCTTACCAGTCTCAGAGTGTTGCAGAATTGTTGCAATTTTTACGGGACTTAGTGCCACCTCTGGATGTCCAAGGCATAAGCTCTGGGGAAGCTGGATTAGGTATAGTTGTTTAGCGTGTTACGGAGGTATTGCCTTCACACCACCACTTCTAACAAGATGATTACAGAACCAAGACTGAATAAAGCTCTATCTTCTCTCGTACAACATCTATCCGTGGCAGAGAAAGAGCGTAGAAATGGTACGATTATGTCCTCTCCGTAACAACTGCGATTCTGATGAACATAGACGAGTTCAAGAGGGAGCTTCCTCATTGGCTCGGAACCACCTCAGCAACAGACATGTACGACAATTTCCTTCAGAAACGATTGGAGGGTACCTGCGAATGGATTCTCCAACGTCAGGAATTTCAGGAATGGGAAGACACCAATCACATCGACACAAAAGCCCTCTGGATCCATGGTCCTGCTGGGTACGGCAAGACAATGCTCTGCACCAAGATCATCGAACACCTACAATCTAGTGGCTCTATCATTGCTTATCACTTCTTTTCGTCTAATTCGGACAGTCGCGCAGACCCTTTTATCATCATCCGAGCCTGGACGCATCAGTTAATCGCTCAGAACGAAGACGCATTTGAGCTGGGACGTACTCGATGGGACGCCAGCGACAGACGCCCTGCCTCCCCTAGAGATATTAAGGAGCTCTTCGAAGCTGTGATCCAAAGCTTGCCAGCTTGCGTCTTCGTTGTCGATGGCCTTGATGAATGCGCGGGAACGGGACACGATTGGAAGGCCAGTTATCGACAGTCACTGATTGATTTCTTCCAATTCCTAAACCAATCCATCTCTAAACCATCGCGACTTGCTATTGTAAGCCGCGATGAGCCGGAAATACGAGAAGGCCTCCGCATGAGCCAATTCGGTACGCGTTGGGCCCTGTTCGATTGCCTAGTCCGGTCCGACGATGCCAAGAACGACGCTACACGATTCGCACGGAGTATTGTGGACCAGAAATTACAGAATAAAAGTGAGCTGCAGCGAGATGAGCTCTCGTCGCGCATAGTCGACCGATTCGAGAGCATGTTTCTTGGCATCCGAGTCCTCGAAGGACAACTCCGCAGTACGAAAAGCGTAGGCTCGCTTCATCGAACAATTGACCAAGCACCTACCAGGCTGACCGATCTGTACGATCGGAATTGGATGAGGATTACCAACCTTCAAGAACCGGATAGAAGCCGAACCTTGGCGATCTTGCGATGGGCTACGTTCGCTTTGCGTCCGATGACCATTTTGGAGATCGCTGAAGCACTTCTTCTAGCAGAGGAAGGAGGGGAGACATCATTCGAAGAAGAACTACCAGATACTATCGATGAAGAGTATATTCGATTAGAGATCCTCGAGCTCTGTGGACCCTTGGTCGAAACACGAGGACAAGGTTCGGAGCCGGCGTCCCTGACTATCCACCTGACGCATTTTTCAGTCAAGCAATATATCCTCTGTCACGAACTCATTCCAATAGGGCAGTTGATTTCAAATGAGAATTTGCGAACTAGGCAGGAAGCAGTGCAGAGCAATATACTTGCTATAACATGTCTTCGCTATCTGAATTTCGACCAAGTTTGGGAAGAAAGACCAGCCGAAGAGAAGAGCCCAGTACTTCAAGCGTTTCGAGATTATGCTGTCACATCATGGCATAAGCATATCAAACAAGATGCTAGCAACGCAGGGCAAGCGATAGACTATGTGAACGCTTTCTTCCACACTGAGAACAAAACTTGGGAACAATGGAGAAAGCAAGCCGACAGCGGTTTTCAAGACCGAATGTTGCAATATGAAGGCCAAATCCGAAGCGGTAACCGGTTATTCTACGCAGCCTTGCTTGGATTCATGAGGACACTAACGTATCTCATTGAGGAAGTGGGGCTAAACGTAGACGACGTGGACGTCTCAGGGAGAACGGCGCTCTTGGCAGCTTCGTCAACAGGGTGGGCGCGTGGAGTGACTTACTTGATCGAGAGAGGGGCTAGTCCGAACATGGCGAGTAATGAGGGAAGAAGTCCGCTTTATGTTGCTTCCGAAAAAGGGCATACTGAAATCGTCAAACTGCTGCTAGAGAAAGGGTCAGACTTGACAATGACGAACAACCACGGATATACCCCGCTTAACTTAGCTTCAGGCAATGGCCATTTGGAGGTGGTCAAGCTGTTACTGGAGAAAAGGGGAGATCTGACAGTCGCCAACAATGATGGTTGGACCCCACTCAACTCAGCTTCAAGCAATGGTCACTTGGAGGTCATCAAGCTGTTACTGGAGAAAGGGGGGGATCTGACAGTTGCCACCAATGGTGGAGTAACCCCGCTCAACTTGGCTTCACACAGTGGCCATTTGGAAGTGGTCAAGCTGCTACTAGAGAAAGGGGGAGATCCGACAGTCGCCAACAATGACGGATGGACCCCGCTCAACTCAGCTTCAAGTAATGGCCACTTGGAGGTGGTCAAGCTGCTACTGGAGAAAGGGGGAGATCTGACAGTCGCCAACAATGATGGATGGACCCCACTCAACTCAGCTTCAAGTAATGGCCACTTGGAGGTCATCAAGCTGTTACTGGAGAAAGGGGGGGATCTGACAGTCGCCAGCAATGATGGATGGACCCCGCTCATCTCAGCTTCACTAAATGGCCATTTGGAAGTGGTCAAGCTGCTACTAGAGAAAGGGGGAGATCTGACAGTCGGCGACAATGATAGAGTGACCCCGCTCAACATAGCTTCAAGCAATGGCCACTTGGAGGTCATCAAGCTGTTACTGGAGAAGGGGGGAGATCTGACAGTTGCCAACAATAATAGATGGACCCCGCTTAACTCAGCTTCAAGTAATGGCCACTTGGAAGTCGTCAAGCTGCTACTAGAGAAAGGGGGGGATCTGACAGTTGCCAACAATGATGGATGGACTCCACTCAACTCAGCTTCAAGTAATGGCCACTTAGAGGTGGTCAAGCTGTTACTGGAGAAAGGGGGAGATCTGACAGTTGCCAACAATGGTGGATGGACCCCGCTCAACTCAGCTTCAAGCAATGGTCACTTGGAGGTGGTCAAGCTGTTACTGGAGAAAGGGGGAGATCTGGCAGTCGGGGACAATGATAGAGTGACCCCGCTCAACGTAGCTTCGCTGAATGGCCACTTGGAGGTCGTCAAGCTGCTACTGGAGGAAGGGGGAGATCTCACAGTCGCCAACAATAATGGATGGACCCAGCCTCGATAGGTTCATCAAGATGGCGAAAACCATTGATGAGATGAAGGCCCGGATGCTTGACTTCTGCTTGGTCAACAAGCACGACTACCAGCCCGTATAGCCCGGGTGCTCATATATCAATACGAGGGGTGCACCATGTCATCTGCCTTCGCTACCGACGTTTCGACAGAGGGGCGCAAGATAGGCAAGGCAGGAACACATCGTATTGTTTGCTTTGCATGGCGGCGAATGAGAGGTTTCGGATGGCTCTTCGGCAACGCCAAGAGGAGTACAGAATGGTGGAGGAGCGGAGAAGGTCAAGGCAGGAACAAGAACAGAGGCGAGCGGCCAGACGTGCTTTTTGGTCTCAGACCACGATGAAGATTCGGATGGATTAGAACCCAGCCCAACCTGGAGCGAGTTGCAGATGGACAGGATTCAAGCTGAGGCCGATACATATATGAGCAGTCCGAAGGCCAGGTCGGAATAGTTCTCGTGTGTCGCTTCTCAAGCTCTCAATTCGATCGGTAGCTTTCTCGCTCGTTCATTGAACTGTGCCGAGCGCATGATGTTATCGTTTGATCGAGCAGATGAAGGTGGCTGCTACAGCCTGAGGGAGGCATTGGCCTTCGACCGCTCGCTAAGGGGGGAAATTCAAGGGAGCAACGTCGCCCATCTTCTCGGGCCTTAGCTCTCAGAACCCTTACACGCCCTGTTATTATCCGAAATGGCCAACGTCCCAAGACCGCCGATATCCCAAGTCCATTGACGCCCCAGGACCAATGCAAGTAGGGATGGGAACAAAAAAACGTCAAGTCCCGTACGATTGAGGCCTTGAGGTACTCAATGCAGCGGTTTGTGCGACCGGTTGAACAGCGCGGCAACGCTCTTTCGAGCGTCGAGGCGGGCCCATACGCCAGTTCAGGATCGCGAAGTATCGATAAGCGCTTCGCGCGAACTTGTCGTGTGCTTATCGCCCTCCAATCAATGCCACTGTCCAGGAATCATCAGAGATGTTGATCGTGGGTTCACCGTGAAGCCAAGCAAGACTTTATCCCGTGCGAGGTTCGTGACAGTACGCCAGGGGTTCCACGATTGCATTGTACTTTAGGCAGCTCTCAGTGTCCTTAACCCATAAAACATTGATCCAGGGTTTGAATAGGTGATATGAGATGCATTTTTAGATAAGGGTGGTTTAATGCACGGGGATGCTTGCATATTATGAATGCTCGAGTATTTCAGGTCTAGGGTAGCATACGTCCTTTGGAATCTGGTGGATTGCAAGACACTCAACTCACAGAGCTCCAGGCTTTATGTGTGAGTGCACAGGTGGTAGTGACAACTCACAGACCCACCAAAGCGCACAGCGCAGGTCGTCCTAGAGTTAGCCCCTAAAATACGTTGGCGTAAATACAATGCTTCCCACAACACACGTTAAGCGCCAGCGGCGCACCACCAAACCACACCAAAGCGCGCTCCGAATTACGTGAGCCTATCAATGGCTTAAACCTACGCGTCAATGCCTTCGTCAGAAGCCTTGTTCCACTACCTACCCTGCCTGATCTATGTCTCTAGGAACATCTCGCCTCATCCTAGCTCATTCGTTGCATGAGGAATGCTGAGTTTCAGGCTAGTTGGACATTGAGGATGCGAAATCACATGTGAAAGGATTAGCAAGTGTAGATAATTAGCCGGGGTTCAGCCGGGACGGTTAACCTTTGTTCCTGCGTTAGTGTTTGCGTGTGATCTATACGAACTTGCTTAACATAAAGCCAACAGGTCCTTCTGACCGGCTAAACTACGGGATATTTGTTGGTTGGCGGCTTGCCCCACAATACCAACGGGTAGATCAGAGGTTGGGTTGTGTATGCCATTTGTTGCGTTGCCCACGAAGGTACAGTGCGAATGATATCGTTTACGCACAGAGTACTTCGGAAGTACGTCCTCATGGCTTGGAATGGACACTTCGTCAGAAAAGGTCCATTTCTCCCAAAAGTCAGTTGACATGTGAACATATCGCCTGGCAAAGCGTAGGCGTTTTCTGGCTGTTTCCTCACTAAGCGGCGGTCTGAGAAGTGACTTATAGTGCATCATCCCTTCCTTTCGAAGGAACGTAACTAAAGTCTGCTTGCAGCAGTTCAAATTGGCCTTTTCGATCAATTCCTGTATCTGGATATGAGAGTCTTGACCTATCCCTTTGAGTGCGGAGAGGCAACACTTGCGCTAGTGACAGGGGGTCAGACCAACCAAAATAGCGCATATGAAAGGTACATCGGTCCCCATACTATTTTATACCGTGATAGAAGTCCCAGCAATTTCCCGAGTTACAAAGAGCTACATCACACTGCTCACACCGATACCGCGATTTCCGTACGGGCTTGCTGTTGCCGCTGACCTCTGCCAACGGCAGCCGCGGCCGACCCTCACCTATCCGTACGTTCTTACAAGCCTTACAGGCTGACGGATTCTTCTTCCGGACCCAATTGTGCTGTGCCACGGGCGTAAATATGTCCCCAGTCCGAAACAGCTTCCGTGACTGACTTGCCGGACCGTACGTTGCAATGAGGTCATCAACAAGCTGCTGCCGCCAAAGCTCTTGGCTGTTCAACGGCTTCCACTGTGGCTGCCCTTGATGCTGTAGAGTGAAGCTGTTGATGAGGGCTATTTCTAATAGAAAGTCCCAAGCTAGAGCCTTCCAACCCCCCCTACGCACACGGCGGTTGGGGCCCCAATAAGACCGTAGTTGGTCACCGCGGTCTACTGCGTTCATCTCGAGGTTGTAGGCGGCAGCGATAGACGGGATAGAAAGCAGCTTGACAGTCTCATCACCGAAGAAACGCTGTATTGGCCGTGATTGCATTTGGTCCCCTGTCGGTCTCTTCCTCTTGCAGACGCTCCTTTCATCGCCCGTAAATGCGGTTGATAGGAACAGCATGTGGGCGTTGTCTTTCCACACGATCTGATTGACCTAGCGGAAGACAAATTAGTAGGGAAATATAGCATAACTATGTCTTTCTAACTGACCTGGTTATCTTTCGTAGGGACGGCTTTGAGCCCGTTAAAAGGAAGGATGCCTTTGCGTGTGTTATCTGAAGCTTTGAGGTCAACGAGGGATTGATGTAAGCCGGCGTTACGGCGGGCCGTGCCTGTGGCCCCGTGACCTAGCTGCCGGAGCCGAAGAAAGAGGTTGCTTGAAGAGAAAAGGTTATCGAGAAATACGTGGTATGTGGAATCCGGCAGCAGATTAACTAGGGCGACAACCACGGCTTGGGTAGGGTTCAGTTTGACTTTACCCCTCTCTTGTATCTGCTTCCGGCTCCGCCGTAGCTGTGTCCCTTGCCGCACCCGTCGAGCCGGCCGGACCCCTACAGGCCCGAACTTCCGGCCCGGCCGGTGCCAAATCCACCGTAGGAAATAGCCCTTTTGGGCCACAACCCACACTTTGAAGCCCGTGGGGGTAGGTTTGTTAGGGACGGTAGTTGTATCAAGAGACCGGCCGAGGAAGCGGACCATACACTCATCTACAGCGATAGACGTGCCTAAGACCCAGAAGACTGTGGATGCATGCTGTACGTGGTCAGACCAGGCGTTAACCCGGCTATAAGTCCGGCCGTAGAAGGCTAGGTCAGGGATCTTATCGATAGTTGTGAAGTCAAAGAGACGAAGATGCCGTGATAGTAGCTGGAACCGGTCAAAAGGCATCCAGCTAGTTATTGGATGCTGAGAGGCTATATTCTTTAGCCCAGAAACCTTCCAATAGCTCTTAATCGTGCGCTTGATATTAAGTTGCATATATATCAAGATCGCGATCCATGTATAGATTTCGGCAACAGAGGTTGGCTTCCAATCCAACAGCCGAGACCGCGGCTTCAACCTGCGGCTGCCAGCTTCATGCTGCTGCAACAGGTAAGCGACCCAGCTGTTGGTGTAGCTGACCCAGCTTTCAACTAGGGAGATAGGTAGAAAATGCTGGAAAAGTAATAGCGGCGTCTGGGGCAGAGCTGTTATCACGGGGGCGGTTGGGAAGATCCATCGGCTTGAAGTTGTAACCGCGATCCCGGGCCGGATTTTCATTTAGCCGGCACGTATTATCAGCCGGCTGCTCGCGACGGCTGTGATAGTCAACCCGTATGAAGCTATTGTCATCATACATGTTGACCGCTTGGCTAGGGGGCAATTGGGGAGTCATAGGGAATGTAAAGAACGCGTTGTATGAGGAATTGGCTGGTGTTGATTCTGAACGCGCTCCAAGTCACTTTCGTGTACCCCTGCCTCGGCAGGGGTGCTGTGGGGCGCCAAGCCAAGGTGTTGCCTCTCCGCACTCAAAGGGATTATTCGCAGTATCTGTCTTTTTTCCTGGTCTCCTATCTTACGCGGCCGGCCGGGCTTAGGTTGATCTTGACCACTCTGTTGATCGCGGTACCGTCTGACGATGCCGTAAATCGCGTGCCGACTCACCCCCTCGTCGCGTGCGATCCTGACAGCGGAAACGCCCGAGTTATACCTCCAAACAATCCTCGTCCTCGTATGAGGAGAATGATGTATTTGCGACACCATTCTGACTTGAATTGGTTGTGCAATGAGGCGTTGAAGTTGATGATGATTTTGGTGAAGGTATCACGGAAAGCGGGGTACGGAAAATGGCGATACAGCTGATGGCCAATCAGAAGATGGGGTGACCCGCCAAAATCTTATCGCGGCGCCCGGGCGCTGATTTTATTGCGGCACCTGGGCGCCGTTCCAGTGGGAACCCCTTCTTATAATAAATGTATAGCCTCTAGGTGCTGCCCATTTATTAATAGCCGTAAATAAATCTTCTTGTGATAAGTACCACCGTTCAGGAGGAAGGGTATCACAGGAGAAAGAAGCTAGACTAGTATCCATTGCGTTGGTAGTAGTGATAACGGTCAATTTATATTACGCCTGGCGGCTTAAACCGAAAGGGCACCAATTACTAATATATCCATACATTGCCCAAATTGTGTCCTTGTCTCCTTCAGCCCATACCCTGTCTGCTTGTTACTTATGCTTCCTTACCTGTTCTCTCTCTGTGTCTCTGCCTTAGCACGCTTCAGAAGCTCATTCTCTTCACTTAAGAGCAGCCATAGGACCCTCACAACGTTTCCATCTTCCCGCAGCTCTTGAATCGAGTCGTAGATGCAGCGTATATATTCTTGTCCAGACTGCTGACGGGGTTGCTTGAGTGTAAGCGCAGCAGCTTTGTTGCTCGTTATCAGTGCGACGCTGCGATATCTACACTTTGGTAGGGTTCGCCTCAGGGCATACGCCATCGCTGCTAGCTCTCCGCTATATGGGTTATGTTCCGTTCTCATACCAAGAGTAAACGAGAAGGTCTCGAGCTTTGGAGCGCCTCGCACCGACAGCGGAATCTGGACTGCTCCGCCAACACCCAACACATCGTTCCGCGCAGAGCTGCTCACCGCGCTGCGTATGGCCCAACCTGCTTCCAACTCTCTTGGGGCTGCCTCGTCAGTGGTGGCTTCCACTCTTTCTTCCCATGGCGCTAGTGTGAAGGGTTGAATGGTTTCCAGCTGTTCCATTGGTATATCTCCGAGTGTCGTGGCTACCTGGTAGAAGTGGTGACCGGTGAGCCCTTCTGTGCGCTCGAATGCGGGATGTCATCCTACAAAGAGGGTTGGTGCCGGGCAATGCGTAAATATCCGTCCACATCTTGATTGCCCTCTTCCAGAACCGTTGTTGTGCTGAAGCGATATGAGCTTCTGCTTCCGCTACGCTCGTCACCACTGTACTAAACGTTCCAACGATTGCCTGGGCTCCCGCTCTCTGAATGGCTGACCTTCTTGTCTGACACATTGCAGTGGACAGCCGTTGTTGACCCAATAGCGATAGAATCCGACACATCCAGTTCCACTTTTAGATCCGTTGATGACGAGCCTGGTCGTCTCTACTCCGTACAGTAGGTAAGGTAGTTGACAGAGGTTGAAAGAGTACATAGGGCTCACGCAGTCAGGCTCACATCCGCGCGCAAAAGACCATTTTAGGTAGTGGGCAACCACCCCGAAGAGTGAAGGTTGGGGCATCAATCTCGGCAGGGGGGAGGGAGCTTTGGTCCCTTGATGCTTGCTCTTTGCTGAAGGAGACGTAACGCAGTCCCATGGTTGGTCGCCGAACAGTCGCACACTTCTCGCCCGCACCCCACCAACTCAACCAGCACAACCAACATGCATACGTCATACTTCATGCATATTCTCACTGTGTGCCATACAAGGGGGATTGGATAGGAGAGAGGTAGCCTGGGCAAGGTCGGGTGGCCCCAGTGTTTAATAACTTAGCTGTCAATGACCTGGAATGACAGTAACAGGAAACTAGTCACCCACTAGGACTACCAATGCGTCTGAAGTGTTTGGAACCCATTCCCCGATCCCAAGGAAATCTGGCATCGGTGACGCGAGGCATTCAGCAAGGCGGCCTGCTGTGGTTCGCCATAAATTCTCTGTGGGGAATATGCAGTGTAGAGAGGCGATGAATGCAGCTACAGCGGCTAAAGGCTCGAGCCATCATTTGGTTGCCTTTGATTGGCATTTCTTGCAGCTAATGTGGCATGATCCTGTACAGGTTGCATCGAGCTATTGGTCTTGTCCATTGAGAGACGAGGACGCGGCCAATTTCCAAGGCGCCCCCCAAATTTTGCGAGCACCCAAGTGTTCATGTTGCTTGCATTCAATCAGCATGTAGTCATGAGACCCGGCAACCAACACTGGGCGGAGTAATTGCAGCCACGGGACAGGTTTGTTGATAACGAACCCGGCAAGCCCTTGTCTTCCTTCAGCCACCCAGTCCAACACCCAAGTGACCCAGCGCAATCAGTCTCCATTCAGAGCTTGTATGCCCTCTATTCTAGTTTCGTCCTGAACTAGGCTTCCGAACCAACCCCGAGACTCCCCAAGCACTGCTCCCCTCATCCCAGCAGACAAACAGAGTATTGCAAGACGAGAAACCAAAAGACTCACAGCCGAATCGCCCAGACGCTGCCCTTGGGTCAAGGTTTGGCCTGGCAGTCAAAGGCATACTCAACGTGAATATCTACACATGGCCGAAAATCACGACAACCAGCGCCCTCCCAAACCCGCTGGTCCTCGTGCCGGATTTTCTGTAGACGCGGAAGAATCGAGCGCTCCTGGCAACCAACCACTTTCGATTGCTAGCTTTGATTTACAAACTCCCGGAGGAGCGAGGCTTACGGACAGCGGGACAGCCACCTCTCAGCAACAAACGGCTCCTCGCCCCATTGTTCCCAATTCTGGCCATCACATTTCCCATAAGTCCGGAAAGAAAGACAAAGGGAAGGTTACAATCATCGTCGAGCCCCCTAAGCCTGCTCCCGCCGAGTCTCATCGAGAACGGCAATTACTGCGACGTCGACACATGCCTAGCTACAGCAGCTCAAGCTATCGAGATAGGCCCAACCCTTTCAACGAGCGAGTGTATCCGGAGTTTGGTCATTATGGCAATTCATCGCACGGGATACCAGGTACACACACTGTACCATACAATCCCATACATGATTTCTATCCGAACTATCCGAACAGAAGACTCCCTCCAGAACACGCAAATTCTTCCTCGCGTTTCACGCAATCTTTCCGCCTCCAGTCTCCCATTACCTCTCCTCCAGAAACCCCGAAAAGACATGAAGCAGAGAGGCTGAGCCACAAACACGAAGATGTGGAGAGATTAAGCAGGGAATTAGAATCTCTGAAAGAGGCAAGCAAAAAGAGGGAGGAAGCAGAACTCTATAGACTCAGACAAGACAACGAAGAGCCCGGAGAAAGCTCCAAAAACAGAGATGTCGAGTCTTTGTTGGTGGAATTGAGGGCCAAAGAAGAACGAGTAAGAATGCTGGAAATAGCCATTCAATTACAGGCCGAACGAGAGGTTGAGGCCGATCACCAGCGACGAGTGGCATCAGAGACTGCAGCAGAAAAGGAACGCCCAGAACGAGAATCTGAAGTCCGAAATGAAACTCAAAGGGATACCCTAGCAAGGGTGGAGGCTGAGAAACAGTTTCAGCTCGATAACATCCAGCGAATGGTGGAAAGATTGGAAGAGCAACGTCAGAAAGACGAGCAGCGAAGAAGAAAGGAGGAACTCGAAGGAGAGGAGCAACGAAAACTAGCGGAAGAGCGAGAAAGAGAAGAGAATCGACGAGAACAAGAGAGAATACAAACAATGGAGCAAGAGGCCTTACAGAGACTCAGAGATGAATGGGCTCGCCAGCAGATGCTGGAAGCTGAAAAACAGGCAGAAGAGGAAAAGTTGAGATTGGAGCAGGAAGACAAGAAACGTGCCGAGCAAGAAGCAATGGAACGACTCAGAGAAACAATCCGAGAGGAAGAAGCCGAACGGGTTCGAAAAGAACATGGGAAACGACAAGAAGAACAGCGGCTGTTGCGGGAAGCATTGGAAGAAGAGGGACGCAAAGAGGCCAACCGGATAGCAGCGGAGGAGACTCAAAGGCGGATTGAGGAGGGCGTGAAGCAGAAGATCTCGGAGAAGCTGAGTCTGGAGGTCCAGAGGCTCCAACACGACCTGCGACGACACACGTGGGGAGCGCGTCCGGATCTCATACATGGCATACCGCAAAGGCGCGGACAAGAGGTGTCATTTAGACAACAGGACCAGTTGGCCAGGGATCCAGCTTGGGAGTTTCCATCGTCGAATCCCTTTTCTAGGAACCGTCGCCGAGTCCTCCGCAACCATCAACACCAACAGCCACGGTTTCTGGAGGATTCCAGTCGCTTTCCTGCGTCGACGGAGAACCACCTCTTTGGCGGCGCGCGTGAACAGACACACTGGACTTTTGACGACGGCGCGGATCCGCGGTCGTATTTTGGAGGAGACGGCCAGCTGCGGCAGTCGAACTATGCGGATGATGGTTACGAGGCCTCGTTTAGTCCCGTCGCTTTAAGAGGCAACAGTCCATTCGGCGAGGACGAGGTATACGAAGCCAATGGTGTCTTCGCTCAAGACAACTGGCAACAGCCAAGCCACATGGCTTATCAGGTCCCGGTAACGCAGTCGGAGTTAGGCCAGTCAAATCCGGACGAGATACAGTCCAATGCTGATCATTCTGACACCTTGATGAATGGAAACGGATTGCACGGGATGTCCGTGGCCGACCAATATCATTCGGAAAGGCACATCTCGAATCCAAACGGAGCCAATATTCGAACTGTCCAACATACTTCGCCTTCTCATGATATCAGCAAGCCTGGTGTTTATGGCACGGAACATTATTCCAACAGAATGAATGGTACAGGTTCAAGGGGACAGGTCCAAGTCAATGGTAACTCGGAGACTCACCGGTTTCCGAACCAACACAAGCCGATGCAACCGCCTCCATCTGGGCCTCCTGCTCCAACCCCACCAACACAGATGCCACCGCAGCCAGCACCCGGGAGATTGTTCAGAGAGGCTCCAATCCTGAACGGCAATGGGCAGTTTTCCGATGATCGCGGGACTGTCGAGGGATTCCCGCCCCCTTTCGACAGTCAGCAACCCCCGCAAATTGCGCAGTATCTTCAACTCGATCAAAGCACGGCGATAGAAGTTTTCAAGAACGTCCCTATTATTATACTACCATTCATTCCAACTAACAATATGCAATTTCATCAGACGCAGGAATCTCGGGAAGGAAAGGCAAAGACGCAGGCGCAGGCGCATTCGGCGAATATGGTAAATGGTTTTTAGTCTTAATTAGTTTCATTCGTTTACTATATGGATGAATTTTGCGGTATTATGGTTGTTTCGCTCTCCGTGATCTCCTGCGTGTCTTTATAAAATAGAAGTAAACTAATTTGCACTAAGTTACTATATCAATATATAAAAAGGTATAGTTATATTATGAATAAATAAAAAAGGTATTCATGAGAACACTTGATGAATTGTACTCCCAAATACACTCACGTTCCCGATACGGCTATCTCGGATATTATTCTCCACCCTCGTTTCCTAATTAGTCGTGAGCTCAATTGATGCCAAAGGTTAGAGAGAGCGAATAGCTCACCAATGGTTTAAGGACAGCGTCGAGAGCTTTCGCGAGCTTCTCATCTCGAGTCATGATTGCATCTTTTAACCACCTTAGACTCTCGCAGAACGCTAGCGTCTCGTTGTCGCACAACGGCTTCTCCAGGTCTTTCTCTGGCGGGAACAGGTCTACAAGCGCCTCCGTGTGATGCCCTATCTTTTCGATCATGCTCTTGAAGTGCTTCCGGTCATAGATTGCCCACTTGACCTTATCCGGCATGGAAAGACGATTCTGTCTGCCCCGTGCCAATTTCTCCATCTGTTCATGAAGAGCCATGGCGTTTGAGCTCAGCCACTCCGGGCTCAGCACAAGGCTTTGGTCAAACTTGCCAGAAAGTTTCTTGACCTTTTGAATCTCATTCAAAATGAAGCCAAGACGCTTCTCTGCTTCCGGTATGTTCTCCTCAGAGAGCTTTGTGCCCCTCAAGGAGACAGTGTTATCTTTAACTTGATCGAGTCCCACTGCTTGGCCCCATCGTGATAGCTTCAGTCGCGCATTGTCGAGGGTGATGACGCAATCATCGAAGTCTGCGCCGAAAGTTTTTCCAAGGTGGATGTATTCAAAGCAGTTGATGATGGTGTCGAATGTGGTTGCCAGGCTTACAATGCCAATAGCTAGCTCGGCCATGGTGATGTTCTGCGACAAAGGGGACCTAGAAAGGGAAGCTAGACTTGGCGTGGGTCGGTGGTAGAATGGCGGACTGAAGTAGTCAATCCCCTCTCTTGAACTGTCAAATCACATCAAATATGCACGGGGTGTGGGGGCTTAACAAATGGGATGTCAACACGTCTCTTGCGGTAGAAGGACTCGCGTCGAATGAGTCTCAGTCGGACCGGCGAGCCTCAGCCCGATACATATGAACTGTCGGAAAAGGCCGGATAGCATGGATCTGTCAATTTGTGACTGCGTTTGAAGTGCCAAGCGGCCAGGCAATGACAAATTCACCGCAAGGCAACCAATAACTAACTCATCTCGTCCAGGGCTTGATGGAACCTCGGCGTGCGCACACCCTGGCAAAACAAATTCTACTGGTCCAATTCTACTGGTCCAAAAGATAGTCATGGTGCTTGAGAGTGGTGGTCTCATGCAGACACGCTGCAAGCCACTGTGCAGTGTCGTGGCACGGGGAGAGCTGCGCCAACTATTGGCATAAGCCGCATGAGTAGGAGAGGATTTTCTTGTCAGCTGAGCACGACTCCGATGCAGCCACAATCGAAGCATGGAATCGCCACCAATTGGCAATGAATGGTGTCAATGACGAGGTTGAAAGAGAAGGTTCCATTTGCTGAATCTGCACCGATGTGCACTTGGCGGCAAGACGCACATACATGGTTCCTAGGCAGCAGAGTGTACGTGCGACAATTTCACACAAGCAAAGGACACAGCTTATGTCTCAGTAGTTCGGGTGAAAACACACGCCACCCACCCTGCCTGTATTTGGTGCGCCATTTGGGCTCCTTGAGGATGCTTCATGTCTTTACCATTCCTTAAAGCAGTCCGTGGATGGTGGGATGGCATATCCCAATCTGGCGCACCATCCATCAGTTACTACTCCAAGTGGGTTCTGGCCATGGCAACTGGATGGTTCTGTGCAAGGAGATAAAGTGTCATAGTAAACGTCTTCGAAAGAATTTGGCCCCATCGTGACAACCTGTTTTGAGCAGGCAGTCCTAGAAGTCAAGACGTACAGTACATACTCGAACCTGCAACTACTTAGTACCTACAGTGGGGGGGACAAAAGTGACGATGCACTCCCCCCACTTTTGCGACCACGTCTTGTTTTCTACCTTCAACGCGATAACCCCTTCATCTTTGAATCCCATTTTCTTAATAACCATGGCTCCAGTGACCCCCAGAGTTGAATATAGTCCTTATAAGAGGACTAGGATTTATATGAAGTATGAAATGGGCATTTCCCAGCGGCGCATCGCATTTGAGGAAGGAGTGTCACTAGGGTCAGTGTTTGGCATCATTTGACGCTACTCTGAGCAGAAAAGTGCATGCAATTAGCCACGGTCTGGGCGACCACCTAAGCTATCTGAGAGGGATAAGAGGGCTACTTTCCGAGTCACTAATGAAGACCCTTTCATCAAGCCTGCAGATCTTATTATTACTGTAGGGTTAGATGTCTCTGAGCGCACTCTTCTGCGATGGCTGAAGCAGGGAGGCATTTATTATTAACGTGCCCTTCGACGGCCATTACTAACTCCAGAGATAGCAGAAAAACGCCTCAATTTTGCAAGGAAGTATCAAAATGAGCTATCAACCTTCTAGGAGCGTTGGATCCTAAGTGATGAGTCTATAATTGCTTGTGGCGATGGAGAGAGGCAAGGGTGGGTATTATGCCCAAAAGTGCGTTCCATTTCTATTGCGATTTCTTCATCTACTAACATGAAATAGGGACAACAATTAGCTAAAGGGCAAGCTAATACGTTATTCTCAGATGTTCTGGGGCGCTATTTCCCTCTCACCTCGATCCTCTTTATGGGCACTCCATGGAGACCCCGAATCTCCTCGTGGAGGCATTTCTAGCCGCAGTATTCTCGAATGCCTTAAAGAACAACTCCCTACGATCGCAGAGCCCGGCTCTATATTCGCTCAAGATAATGCTCCTACACACACGGCTCGAATAGTGCAATATTGGTTGCGTGAATGGGCATAAGAAAATGGGGTTACTCTGGTGGACTGGCCGCTATATTCGCCTGATCTCAATCCGATCGAAAATCTATGGAAATTACTTAAAGAAGAGATCTGTATAAGATATCCGGAACTCTCATCATTGTCGAAGAATAATCAGTCATTAAATCGACTATGCCAAGCAGCTGTGGAAGTCTGGGAGGATTTTCATCAGGACCTCTTGAAAAAGCTGGTCCTCTCAATGCCACGAAGACTTCAGGCTGTAGTGAGCGCACACGGCTGGTACACGAAATACTGAGTAAACCCATGCATCTGCAAGGCCTCAGAAACACACACCTTAAATTACGAATTAATTGGAGTCAATTTGGCCGAGGAATCCGGCCTCAAAGTTACGTGGTGAAGATCAAGGATTTTGGTCATGTGGGGGTGCATCGTCACTTTTGTCCCCCCACTTGTACAGCAAGGTATCCGCACCTGGTGCCTGGGGTGGGATGACGGACCTTATCAGATTGTCTTCTCCACTTTTCTGGCGAGCTGAAAATCACGTATACAAAGGTAGCCCCGGCTAGGTACCGCCCACACCCCTCGCGAGATACTCACCTGCTGGAAAAGCACAAATCCTTGAGCATGGCCAGCATGACAGATCGCAGAGTATCCAACACCGGGGTTGTGACTGCAAATAATAGGTGAGACGGTCCACAGGTTGTGCACTGGTCACTGGGTTTTGCTCATCAGTTCCCTCGCAATTCAGCAACATTCATCAGCACTTCTACCATGGTGCGGTCAATTTGCCCATTATTTCAAAGACATGGTGTTAATCATGATAGGTTCCGATGAGAGATCCGACGTTCTGAAGTGGTTGTATAAATTCTCATCTTTTCGCTTTGCTGAGAGGCAGACGAATTACACCCAAGTAGCCCACAAGGTCCCTGGGACAGGAGGGTGGTTGCTACAGCATCCCAAATTTAGATCTTGGAGAGACGGGACATCTTCAAGGTTGTGGTGCCAGGGAAAACGTACGTCAGTCTTCATGTACAAACTTCAGGATACTTACAGAAGGCACAGTTGGCGCAGGCAAGACCATTCTGGCGTAAAGCTCCCTATAATATTGCATTCATGATTCAACCTCGTTATACTGACAATTGGTAGATCCATTATTATTGAGTATCTCAACAAATACTTCACCAACGACGAGGGTCATGTGTCTTGTATCTACGTCTATTTCGACCATCGCGATTTTGAACGGATCCAAAAAGCCAGTATTGTGACGAAATTGCTGGCCAATCTGTTGGCGCAAACAATTGCCAGCCGCCACCACCACGACGTCTCCCCCCAAGTGAGAAAAGCGTACAATGAACACAGTATCAAAGAGGCGGACCCTGTCCTGAAGGATCTAATTGAACTCCTCAGGAGCGAACTCACCGACGTTAAGAAGCTGTTCATCGTCGTGGATGCCTTCGACGAATGCCCCAACTACGCGGGAGCCAATGCTCGGACAGAGTTTTCAGATGCCATCTACCAACTTCCACCCAACGTCAATGTTCTATTCTTTTCAAGCATGGATTGGATCCAGAGAGAGATCAAGGTTGATGATACTATCCAGTTTTCTGCTGATGAAGGCGACTTAAAACTGTACATTCAAAGTCGACTCGATAGCTGCGACGTATTCAAAAAAGTTCTCGATATCGGTGAAAGAGGAGATCTTTCCTCTGAAACCGTTATCAAGACTATTGTTGAAAATGCCCAGGGAATGTAAGTGGAGAGGCCAACTCATATTGCAGCCTACTGACCTGAAACTTTCGGGAGTAGCTTTCATATCGCCCAGCATTACGTGGAACTACTTGTCAGGGAGCTTACCATCGATGGGCTGCGGAAAAGATTGGAGGAGCCGCCTGGAATTCCCAAACACATATACGAAACGACATTTGCGCGAATCGAGAACCAAGACCCTCAAAGAAGAGCACTGGGATTTGATGTTTTGTGCTGGGTATTGTACGCCTCGAGACCTCTCACTCTTCCGGAACTCTGTCACGCGGTAGCAATAAAAGAAGGAGACTCTCACTTGAGGAACTTGAAAGAACGTTTGGTGGACGAGAATGACATGGCGTCGGCGCTTCACGGCATGATCGTTGTCAATCCCAATACCTTGGTTGTGCAACTGGTTCACGCTACCGCCAAGGAGTGGCTCGGGGATCACATGGCTAAGACGGGCACGCCAGCAAAATCCCATTCAAAGCTGGCAGAAAAATGTTTGGCATACCTCTCTTTGAGGGAATTCGGCCAAGATCGTCCAACAGAGAGGAAGGCTAAAGTCTATCCAAAAGAAGAAGAATTGCGACAACGCGAGGAAGAAGCGAGACGACAAAAGGAACAACTCAGGCAACGAAAGGAGACGTATCCTCTTCTCAGTTATGCAGCCGATCATTGGTATTCACATTCTCAGGCAGCATCAGAGGAGCGGCTGTGTGATCAAGTCTGGAACTTCCTTTCGGACGGCAACAAAGTGAGTTCCTGCGTGGAAGCAATGGGGGACCGTTCAATCGCGTTCGAGACGAAGGTGACAGGTTTGCACCTTGCTACACATTATGGCTCGGAGGCATTTGTCGAAATTCTCATCAAGAATTCGGCGAATACCGGTTCAACGACCTCCAATGGAGAGACTGCCTTGCACTGGGCTGCTTCCAGTGGCCGCACGGCTATCCTCGAGAAGTTGATCGGTGCGGGAGCTGACATCAATGCGGTGGACAAGAGTGGGAGAAATGCTCTACACAAGGCGGTGAAAAACAACAAATTGGGCACGATAGAGGCACTCCTGAGGCACGAGGGCCTCAATATTAACTTGACGGACAGCGCAAGTTACACACCTCTCAGGCTGGCGGCACAGAATGGATACGACTCGATTGTCAAACTGCTGGTCAGGAACGGTGCGAACATAAATATCCAATGTGATGGCGATTGGAATGCACTGCGAGATGCTTCCATGTCTAGCCACGCATCAATTGTCAAGTATCTCCTCCGGAAGGGCGGAAAGCACACGGTCAAATCGTCGAGTGGTTGTTGGTCGGTCCTCTGTTGGGCAGCTGAACGAGGCCACATCTCAATAGTTTCGTTGTTGCTGGATATGGGAACCGACGTCAACGCAACTACAAACGAAGGGCACTCAGCACTGAGATGCGCAATCGAGTATGGATACAACGACATCGTCTGGCTCTTATTACAGCGCCGGGGGAATCTCAATATCGATCTACCTGATGAGACGGAAGCTACGCCACTCCATGCGGCAATTCGAGTCAGAAGCCGGAGAAAATCGACTCTTCTTTGGCTCATCTTGGAAAGCGGTGCAGATCCAAACGCAAGAGACAATCAACGTCGGACCCCGTTACACATCGCGGCGATAGAAGGGGACTACTCAGCGGCCTGGATCCTCTTGGAACAAGATGAAACAGATCCAAATGCACGAGACAAGAGAGGTCGGGGGGCTTTGCACATCGCAGCGGAGAAGGATGACATTCGAACAGCTCAAATCTTGCTCGAAAAGGGGGCAGACAATAATCTCAAGGATAAAGGCGATCGGACTGCATTACATCTGGCATCTCTCTACGGAAAGCATCGGTTTGTCAGCTTTCTGCTCAAGAACGGAGCAGACGCGACGGTCCTGGACGGAACCAACAAGACGGCGTTTCATTGGGCCACGACGGAGTTTATTACCACATGCTTGGCGGATCATGCGAAAGTAATGGAATACCTGGTCCAGGAGACAAGGGCTATCAATGCCCAGGACGACAGCGGACAAACGGTACTTCACACCATGGTCTCTGGAGGGTCGCTTTCCATGGATGACCGCCGTGGCTGGATTTTGGATTTACTGGACCACGGCGCAGATCCCAATGTCCAAGACTACAGTCTGAAGCAAACGCCTCTTCACCGCGCCGTGCTCGACAAAGATGAGCATGTCATTCTTGCAATGGTCAAAGCAGGTGCTGATGCATGGAAGCGAGATTCCGACGGCCGGACCGCTCTTGACTTTGCAAACGACCAAGGGGACCAATTTCTTCGACATCTGCTATCGCGAAGTGGCAAAGACATGTGAGGATATACGAAATGTAGACGGGCTAGATGCAATCCCAGCATCGAGCGCCATCGCTACGAGCATACACCTCGCCAACACTCAACAAACGCCACACGAGAGGTAGCAAGCAATCCGACGCCGGCATCTTGCATACTCAGCCCGCTATTGTCATACATCTCACCCGAAGATTCAGGTATTGGGCTTATTACGATATTTTAACTGTTGAAATTACAGTTGTAAACACTATCGCTGCACAGGTCACGAGCAAATAGGTCTTTGCAACTAGGTACTCATGTGGTTAAGGGTCATCTAAAACCTTCAAACCCCACCCGCTGCATCATCACTAAAATTGTTTACATTAAAATAAAGGTAATGACTATGAATATAAATTAAGTAAATTATAGTAAATACCTTACTTCTATCTTCTTTAGTATAGAATGGGCTATTAAAAGACTCTTAGGTAAATCCATACGATGCGGACTGGAAAGCCTTGTTCGAGGCAAGAGTATTCATTGCCAGGCCGACCTGCATCGCAGTCAAGGCAATGGCGATGTGCACGGTTGCCGAAGCCAGCCATGTGAAATTGTCTTGAAAGAAGAATCCAGACCGGTCCCAGCCTGAAACGTAGCCGCGCAGGAATTGGCGCTGTGAGAGGCGGTATATCTTGTTTAGACGGCTCAGTCGCAGCTCTCCGTAGATGAACCGCGCATCAATCTCCGGATAGATGTGCTCAGTATCTAGCTCCTTGACAAACGTTCTCCAGGCCGCCCACTTGACCTCCGCCGGGAGCAGATGCTTCTCTTGAGCAATCGTGAAGTCGCTCTCGTGGCGAATCAAGGCGGCATAGGAGAAGAGGAAGCCCATCGCACACTTCCAGAGCCGTTTCTCAGCACACTCCACTGCATCACCCAGCGCGTCAACCTCCACAGCCTTGCTGCACTAGCAGTTTGGCCGACAGTGGAGAAAACGACTCCAGAAGTGCGGTTCAAGCAAGAAGCGTGGGAGGGGTTTAAGGGATATCCTGCCTGTTGTCCAGACGAGATGCATATCAATCTTCTCCATGAGGAAGATCTCCCGATTGACGAGGATTTGGTAGTGCCGTACGAGTAGCGGATGAGTTCTCCGAACCCCGGGACGAAGGCTGACGACCAGATGGTCCAATGCGTTAGATCGTGGGCCAGTTGCGAGAAAGCAAGATCCATGAGAGAGGTGATTGAAAATCTATCAGTGAAAACCTAGACCCTAGCATGGCTGATGAACGCAGAAGACATTGTGTCTGCCTTTGGCTTGGTTTGCCATATGATTTGCCCCTCATCAGCGCCATTATACTTCTCCACAAACGCCGAGATGAAAACTCGTTTCGGTAGTAGGGACCGCATTCGCACGGGGTCCAGTCGAACTTAGACTGGTGTTGCTTGCACAACACGGAGAAAGTGGAAGTGCCAAACAAATTAGTAGTCCGCTCCATCGCGGCCCTTTGGTAGGACGCAAGCGAGTAGGGCAGTTTGAAAAGATCCTTGTCGTTCCTCGGAAGAGCCCCACAAGACGGTGCTGTCAGAGTTGTGATTGACATTGCCCTGCTGTGTTGTCAGATTGGTTAACCATGGGGAAGACGGGGTTGGCCAAAGGCCAATTGGGGCGCCCTGGGTGCTCCGGTCCGGCAGCGTCTCATCGACGCTCGCCGTAACTTCGGAGACCTCTTCGATCTGTCCCGCAGGCCCGTCTTTCTCGGCGGGCGGGAAACCCGTGTAAGCACCAGTATACACGAACTGGACGAAACGCGAGAAAACGTCCTTATCGACATTCTCGCAAGTCACGAACGAGGAAAGCAGACACAGAATGCGAACGGAGAGTGATTGCCGAAGAACAAGTCCACCAGTTATGTAGTAAACAAGCTGGTCTAGAGACACCGGTATTTGTGGGACTACCATAGTAGATAGTTGGGTATCGAAAACATCGTAATTGAGGTATGTGATGATAACCTCTCTCATCGTCCTATTTGCGCTGTCTACTGTAAATATCGCGCCAGTCGAGTGTCTGAAACCGCCAAGGAGGAATTGCTTGGCGCTATGGTGCACCAATTTTACGGTTGGCTCTTCTTCATCGACGGCAATGAGGCTTCCGCAGCAGGCCAACGCCGAATATACATCGTTGGGAAGCCTTGTCGGGTTCCAGACAGCATCGCCTGGAACTACGCTCAAGGCTTCTCGAAGTTCCTCCGTTGTCAAAGGCCGGTGAGCCATGGCGACAAGCTTAAATATCCGCGTCTGATAATGCTTTCCTAAGTCTCCTGATCTCTGCAGAATACGAGAAAACGTTGCTGGGAGATCTTCTGGGAGGTCCTTCAAGGCCAGGCGAATGGCTTCATCTGTCTTTGCGGCGCACAAGGATTCGATCTGAAGAGCCACCCAGAGGAACATTCCCTGAGCACCTTGCAGCAGGGCGTCCTCTATTTCAAGGATAAGCGCAGGATTCCCTATCGTGAGCCGCTTTCTGGGTTATCTGGATTCTATGCGCCTCTCCAACTCTGCACTGATGAAGCCTGCAATATCGGGATTGTCGTCAGGAATCGCAATGGTACTATGTTTGGCGAACAGTTCCGGGATCAACCTCAGGACATTGCCGGCCTCCAATCTAAATGAAACGCAGATACGCAGTGCAAATGCGTCCTGGAGTTTCCGGAGTTGTTCAATTAATGCCCCTCTCTGAAGATCATCACATTCATCCAGCCCGTCCAGGACAAAGGAAGCTTTGAAGTCAGGTGGAAGAGCGCGCTGGAGCATATTGAGTATTCTTTCGGAATCCACGACTGAGGTAGTCTTATCGATGAGTTCCTCTACCATGGTGAGGTCTGGAATTGGGCGCAACAATTGTCGAGCCAAAGAGCCAAAGACTGTGCGCGCTTTCAAGCTCTCGGAAATGTCGTGGCAACAAAAGAAATACGCCACTGGGCGTTCTGTACTTTGAAGTAGTGATTTCGGATCTTGTCTGATTGTCACAGGATGAGCCCCATGGGCGGCTTTTCCGAAGCTTGTCGCGTTTGTCATAGAACGGGTGCTCCCAGACGCGACGCCCGCGTTTCCCGTGTTTTGCGCCTTGTCCCCCCTCAGAGGCGCCCATTCACATCTTCTTTTTATCTGATTGGCATGCATAGACGCAGGCCGACTGTCCTCCATGCGGTGCTACTGCTTCTTGCTGCCCATGGTCGCCCCACCTTAAGTTAGCTGTCAGCTCCTTGGTTCTTGTGCCGAGTCCTCGCTTGTGCTGTTCAATGTGGCTGCCGCCATCAGGTTGGTAATCTGGTTCTGTCTTGCCATTCGTGCAGTGCTCGACAGCCCATATTCCTCAGGCCGTCGATCACACTGGACCATACCCATCTCGGCCTAAACGTGTAACAAGTCAGATGTAATAAGGAAACCCAAGGTCGCAGTCGCCGTGGGTTTTAAGTAGAGCCAGCCAACTGAGAATGAGGGGTGCGGCGACGTTAGGTTGCCACGAACCGAACTCAAACACTCCAAGCTTACAAGGCCGGATGTCGTGTCTAACTATCGCACGACCAAACCCAGCGGCAAGGCATGTGCCACTGGTGTCTGGCGTGGGGGAAGGAATGGGTGTGCGCATTTCCTCAGTGTGAGTGTAAGTGCGAGAACGCGCGTGTCCGTCGTTGCTCCGTGTTCTTGAGTAGTGAAGATGGCCTGACTGACACGACACCAAATTCACACCGAACGCAAAGAGATATTTTGGTAGTCCCGACGCTGGAGCAAAGACAGACCGTCTCTTTCGGAGCTTTGGTTGAGCTGGCAAGGCTACCTGGAACTTAGCTTTGGATACGTGGTGCTGCGCAAGTCGGCATCGGCGCACACCCCTCCCCCTTCACCTCGCAAATCCATGGAACGGCGGCACTGGGCTCCTTCTCCCGCCTTGGCCGTCGAGCGTGCCCGAGCTGAGGGGAACTGAGGCGGGTGCGACGCAAGGCGTTCAGCCAGGGCTGAAAGCCTGAGTTGCTGATGTCACCAGGAAAAAGGGCCTTTCCAGCATCTCCATTGTTTTCGTGCCCGAGGCGGAGGGTATGTGGAGAGTCGGCCAACACAAGCGCATTGGATGACTTACACTTTTACGGCTTTCCCTGAGGGTGTAGCGCCCTGCACGATCCACGTGGGAGGCTCCAGTCCCAGTGTCCCATTTTGGGAACTCTGCAGCACTAGCGACCCCTGAGCGGCCCACTGCGACTAGGGCCAGCCCCTAAGACATGCCCAGAAGGTGGTCTAAAGCCGTCTTCTGGGCTTCTTCGGCGCTCAATGAGGAGACGCGCAGGAAGTTGGAGCCTTCGGAGCCCCTGGCCGTCGCTTGTCACCGTCACCGTCACCTCTTTCTTGCCAATCACCAAGGCAATTGGTGGCCGATGAATCTAGGCCTCGCTGGTCGCTGACGGTAGCTCAACCCGATCAATTCGGCTTGTTTCATTTTCCTCGGTTATCTATTTTCGTTCCTTCCCTTTCCTTTCCTTTCTTTGATTATCTACACTTTTGCTTGGGATTTGAATTGTTTTAAGTTGCTGGACGGTTGCCTCTAGAGCATGGATTCGAAATCCTCAACTAGCTTCACCGTTCTCTTTGCCACATTCATCCAATGCATCGACGAATATCCAAAGTGGGCGAGTCTTCAAGACCTTTGGAAGCAATGACTTTAAGAAGCGTTGCAGCATGTGTAGATGCCACTGCCACTTTTCGCCTGGCTTGCCAATGGTTTCGCCATTATTAGGAAGTGGCGTCTTTACTGTTCCCTGAAGAGGAAGCCGATTTCGCTCCTGATGGTACTCCACGCCACACTACACACGCTACACACAACGTCTCCTACGCACACGACCCCCCCATGTCCATGACCAGGCCCATGCCTCCCGGACAGCCCTTGAAGGGCCCAAGCTCCTGGCTAACTGGCCTTCCAATGTTGCTCGCTCGATACCCTCAGGCTTCCCATTCCCAGGTCTGTGCGAAAAAGTCGTTTACCTCGCCAAAGGGACCACAGGGTATTAGGTCCCGGCCAATCCGCACACACTTGCACGCACACCCCTCCGTTTCCCCACGCCAGACACCAGTGACACATGCCTTGCAGCCGGGGATGCCACCGGAGAGTTAAGCAGCCTGCATACACATTCGACACGGGTGCAGCTTGCAGTAGGTGCACTCAAAGATCGTCCAGTGAGGCCCAGACCAGCAATGTTGGCAAACCCACTGGATCAAGGTGCTATCAGATTTGATCATCCGAAATGAGTGCGCGCACGCATTGGCCATTTTAAGTGAGGCGACCAATAGGATTGAGGTGATGTATGCCAAATGTTTGAAATGCTAGAACAAACTTGAGACTCCAAAATATATGGACTACCTATCGTAGATAAATAGTGCCGGGACCTGCTTATTGGTAGTGCATATCGCCTTGCGACATCGTGACAAGCCAACCCAGCAGTGAAACTCGTCCTTCACATGGTTGTCTTTTCGACTCGGCAATACGGACAGCGCGGAAGAGCACAACCAGGGCAGCACAGCGCGGATATACGCATACCGGAACAGGGACAGGAGCAACACGTCCAGATGAAAACGGTCCGCTTTTTCTTGAGGGCCTAGGGCCGAATTAGGCTGTCTTCCGTTGAATTGGGTGAGATTTGTTTGAACGAGACCTACAAGTTCGCAAAAAGGGATCTCTGTCGGACTCTCAACTTCGTTCCAACTGGCAGATTGGGTCGTCTGGGCGGGGCGTTGCCTATAAATACCGTTCAGTTCGGGGGTTTTGTTGGGTTGGAGGTAAGGAACACGGGCACGGTCCAGCAGCCGTGAGGGCAGACCTACGCAAGCATTGCAGTTGGTGATAGTTGAGAACAGCCAAAGAAGTCTGAAGATTGGTGGAGAATAAAGAAGAGAAGTAACGGCCGCATACTCTGGCTTTTATGGGTTTGAAGGGGGGAAGGGTGACGAGGGCCAAAGGTGTCGAGTTGTGGGAAGGTTGATTGTAACGGGGCTGTGATGCAATGCTCAACGATATCCGTGATGAGGACGGGGGTGTGCAGTTTGGGGAAGCTGGCTCGGCAAGGACAGGATATTAAAGACGGGAGATGAAAGAGGCGGGGGAGTAACCGATGAAGCAGATTAGTTGGTTACAGTGTAAGACAAAGCAAGGGAGGTCGAGCGTTAGAGTTTCTTGCTGATAATGTACCCTGCGGCGCGGGCCCGGCGGTGGATGGGACGGACGGGCCCGGACGGGCGTGGACGGATGTGGGCTTGTGGCCCCTCCTTCTGACTACGATCCGTCATGCTAGTTGCAAAATCTCCCGTTTGTATAGTTGTAATACCCGTCGGCCTGAGTCCCAGATGTGCCCCCAATCCCCGTATTAACGGGGCCGGGATGGGATGCCCTGTGGTGCCTTTGGGAAGGGGATGGGAAAGGGGGGTGGGTAGCCTGTACGAAGTAGGGAAATGGCTGTCTTGTTTTCTTCCTTCTCCTCCGTCTCTTTTGCAGGCAAGCAAGCAATAAGCAGCAGCAACGCGCAATGAGCAGTCAGTCAGTGGGCAGCAGCGGGCAGCGACGCAACCCCCAGTTAATACATGAGGCGTACCCACAGAGGCACTAGGCTCTAGCCAGGAGCTTGGAACCATCACGACCTCTTCGACTTCGGGGGGGGGAAGCATGGTCATGGACATGGGGGGTCGTGTGCGTAGAGGTAGTGTGTAGGTAGGTAAAGTAGGTAGCGTGAAGGTAGGTGCTAGGAGGTACTGGAGTGTGCGTTATGCGGTTGTGCGTTGCGTGCACGTACGTACCTACGTAGCGTGGAAGCTATAGCGAAAGCGGGCTCCGTTAGGGAACGTTCATCATAGGGTTTGGTGGGTTTCGTAGGGTTTGTAGGGATTCTCTTACACCTACCTTGGCGCATCTTACATCCCACCTATCTACGTAGCAGTATGTAGGGGTGGAGGATACCTCCAAAGCAGGGCAAGGGGGTGTTCGGGGAATCTTTAGAGGGAAGAACAAGAGTCAGCAGTAACCACAGGCTAGGCCGGCACACTGAGCATCAGTTGCGCCAGGGTGGTGGCCGTAGTGGCCGCGCGGTGGGTGTCGGCGGAGTGGTGTATGCATGTCAACATGAGGCAGTACAGTTCCCCGTTCGGTGAACGGAGGAGTGGTGGGCGAAAGAGAGTGGAATTGAAGGAGTGCCAACCGCAATCGCCGTGCCAGGTGCGGTCATGGCCCTGCGGTCGGTTCCTGGGGCCGCCACAGGCTGTTCAGGTGATTTGCCCGAGATCGATCTACTCCAAGATGGCCCTGACGCATGTGTGAGGGCTCGTTTTTTGGGGGGTTTTGATTTGTTTTCGCTCCGTCCTCAACCCTGGGTCGGCCGTGGCGCATTCCCTACATGTTACCATAATCCTCAGAAAACTCGGTCACATAGCGCGCCGCATATTTCCACTGTTAACCGCAAAACTATCAGATCATCCCAATCTAATTGGTTAGATAAGAGATTTTATGGAGAAAGGAGCTATCAACTTTAAATATAATTGGTCAAGCCTTCAGGTACGTGCTTTTTGCGGGGCACGCTGTCTGACCGAGTTTTCCGAGTATGTACGATATTTTTGGCCCTCCACCCCAGTTTGCACTTAGAACCCCAGAAGCTGGGACAGCGCTAGCCACATCGTGGAGCCCAGGGCCACAGTTTTCCACGCTGCCTGCCTGTACCACGTGCGTGCGCAGTGCCTAGGGACCTCCCGGGCCCAAGCTCAACGGCCCACGGCCACACTCGAAGGAACAAGGAACGGGTGAGTTTGATGTCCCACCGGGATTTGTCTCAATCCAACGGGTCCAGGGTTCTCGGCAACCATTTTGCCTCCGTACTACTCTATTTTACCTGGCCCATGACACAACCGGGTCCTTCCCGTTTGTCCCCTTCGAGACAAGACAAGAACAAGACTACAATCACGTGTCAAAAGTCTGGAATCGCGCTCCACCACGACCCCGCTTCACGAGAATGTAACAGAACAACCTTCCTACTTCAACCTGCAGAATTGAGACTAAAATGCCTTCTAATAACCGATCTTTTAGTACTCAAATAAGCGGAAATCGCTAAATCAATCATGAATTTACTCCTGAGCAAAGAGCTGCTATAGTCGCTGAGTTACATGCCGGCAAATCCCAGCGCACAGTTGCGAGGGATTATCGCACTACCCAAGGCACAATCTCTAAGACAAAGCGACGATGGGATACGGAACATAGCAACGCATCTAGGGCACGAAAAGGGCGTCCAAAGAAGCTCACGGCTCTGCAGATTATACGTATCAACTCGTATATCAATAGACATCGTCATCTTACATGGGATGATGTGTTATTTGAGCTAGAATTGCATGTTGGGGAGCGCAGCCTTCAGCGTCGCCTTTATAGCCACTGGCGCCGCAAATGGCGGTCAAAGAAGCGGATTTCGCTGTCAGAAGACGACGCGAAGGCGAGGCTTGCCCATGCTCAGATTTGGATTCATCATCTTAATGATTATATTATGGTATGAGACGTTGAAGATGTAGCTTCTAAGCTGACTTCCCCAATTAGACCTGCTTTAGCGATGAATGTATAATACAGAATGCGCCAAATAACCCCGACGGCTGGGTCTTTCGCCAACCTAATGAGATGTACCGGAAGGACCTTGTTAACGTACAGTCACACGGGAAAGCCGTTCAGTCGATTATGGTGTTTGGCAGGCATAGCTGGACGGAAGAAGACGCATCTTATCATTATGACAAGAGACCCGACCGCAAAGAGGAACGGATTTTCTAGCTGGAGCTATCGAAAAGCTCTGACGGAAGGGCTCCTTCCTTTCCTCGACGATTTCAGCACTTTCCAGCAAGATAACGCCCGTATTCACACGTCAAAGGCGTCCCTAGACTGGCTGTGCTTACATGGTCTTATTCCTATGACATGGCTAGCACATTCGCCCGATTTGAACCCTATTGAGCACCTTTGGAAGGCTCTGAAAGCCAAATTAAGAAGATTACATCCTGAATTCATTAGGCTAGGAAAAAGCCGGACAGATATAGCTAAAATGATCGAATGGATAAAAGAAGCGTGGGAGGCGTTGCCTGCTGACCTCGTCGAGAAGCTGACAAAGTCAGCAGGCAAGAGACTGCGCGCAGTCATCCGTGCTCGGGGTTGGTATACAAAATATTAATCCCTAAGTCTAGGGCTTTCTAATGATATATTTTTTATTACTTAATAACTGTTTTCTGCTGCATAAATGAAGTCTGAATATCTAGGGTCACAGTGAGGGTGGGTAGATTACGGTGGGGTGATTCCAAACTTTTGGCGTGTAATTTTACATACACCGCCGTGGCCCCCTGTTTCTCTCCTCTCCCCTCTCTCCTCTCTTCTCTTGGCAGTTGTCTCTTCTGTCTTCTCCGCCACTTAGGGTTGGGTGGAGTGTGCATGTGCTCATCCGGATGAGCAAGAGTGCGACTTGGGACCGAGTGTGTGTGGAGAATTGATCATTTAGATCGGATCCCAAAGCCTGGTTTTGAGGCTCCATCTCCGAATTACGCAGACTTTGTGTGATCATGGGCTCACACAAAGTCGGTGCCCAATCAGACCGGTTACTGCCCCTGAATCCTCCGCTCCATCATGCACGTTGCACCGAGTAATACCTCCGTGCGGGAACACTGGGGTCATAGACATGACCAGTTGCTCTCGTCAGACCCTGCTTCCCCCCCCTCCCTACGTCCTCTTTGATCTCCAAGGATGCCGATTCTTTTCCATGATCCTGGTCCTGGGGATGATCTCGCAGGGCGAAGTGACGATCCATCTATTTCCGATCTCAGAAATCCTGTGTCTCCTCGTTGGCCAGGCGGCTGGGTGCGTGGCCGGTCCCGAGTGGCCAGCTCGATCATGATCTCAGGCTGCCATCCGTCATTCTTCATCAGTGCGAGCCGACACTGGGTTGGTTGCGTTGAGTGAGGTGAAAGATGCTGTAATTATTACAAAGTTGTATGACAAGGTTAATCGGGAGCCCGGCTCCGAACCGGGATTCTGGTTACAGGAGCGAACGAACGAGGGGGAAAACTATAGCCAGCTCAGGGTAAAACAGGGCAGCGCAAAAAAAGAAATGGCGCCAGAAGGGTCTAGTCCTGGAGTAGCCCTGCCGACTGCCCCCCTGTGTGACCTACTGTTCTGCTCCCTACGGTGCTGCCCATTGTCGTCATACCGCACGCCGTCAAACAGCACAGCTTTTGCCACCATTTCCGAGCATTTTCTTTGCTTCGTACTGTGTTAACCGCATCGAAGCTCTGTCGATATAGCATACGATACGGCTTATCGTCCCATCCTTTCCGTTGAAACTGACCACCTTCCAACTCCCAAAGCCAGGCAAAGAGCACGTCAATGTTTTTTACCACCAATCGATGGCCATGTGCGAGCCGCGGTGGGGCGGCTGCGTTCTGCCAATGCGTCATTCACAACATCATAACATAGCGGGACCTCACCCGCCAGCGCAGCCTCAACTCGATCGGGGTGCAGTGATGGCTTAATATAGGCAAAGACATCCTTCCGAAAAGCACATAAGCAGAGCTGTCGAAGGTATTTCTCAAGGAGTTCTAGGCAGCTGGGAATGGCGCTAAAGTCGATGATCCATTGTTGAGCCTTGTCCACTCCAATAAAGTCTATACACACATCTCGGATCTGGCGATACCGAGTATGGTATGCCACCTGCATGGATGGTTTGTTAAACATCATAGGCCGCATGGGGCTGGCGAAACGTGAGCGATGTCCAATCGATCTTGTCCAGAAGCCAGGTATAGTCATGTACCTCCATGGTGGGCTGAAATCCGAGGCCTTCAACCCGTCGAAGGCGCTTTCGTCCAGGGTCGATGAAAGTGGGGGCATGGCAGGACAGAACATGCCGAGGACAGAGCTACAGGTGAACACCAAGAGCGAGGAATGGTTAGGCGTCGCACCTCAGCAGGGCCCGCAGCTCTCCTCCTCCACATGGCTACCCGAGCTGTTCCAACGGAAATTTCGACCATGACTGAAACGACCATCTCCATCCGCACTGGTCAGCGACCAAGCACCAAATTCACTTTCAATGGCTGACGATTCTCAGAAAATGGCCTGGTCGTAGTCAACTACGATGGCGAGGATACAATCCTACATCTGAAACGTCAGGTTGAGATCCCATAGCCACCCTGTTGACAGCCAACAATTCTCTTTCTCCAGCGGGGTTCCCGGAGACCCGGTCCCTTTGGAACAAATCTCTGTCTACATTGTAAGTCTTGTGAAGATTTAGTAGCCCTAGAAGTTAATGGCGCGGATTCTCATGCAACAGCTGCCTCTCACAAATGAGGCCCGCTCAGCTTATGATTTACCATTCTGGTCCAGTCCAATGAAAACGTGGCGACTCACGATTTGGATCAAGGCGCTTGGACAGCCACGCAGCTTCTATTCGCTGCTCTGAACAAATGAAAAGAGAGGTTGCCCCCCAAAACTGTCCTCGTGATCGTGAATCGGAGGCTCCGGGGGAGCGCAGGATGTGCAGTATTGGGCATCAATGTGATGAAGCACTGAAGAAGTCAGGATTGAAGATAATGTGGTGGCGGAGCTCGGTGAAAAGTTCACCAAGTCAACCCTCCTGTTGTGCTGAGGGCTGTTGCTGCTGCGCCCCAACATGAGGATGGGTTGGGCATCGCGAGGCTCTGCCCAATTCCAACATTTAAACCTTCTCCTCTTCCGTCAGCACCTTTGCCATTCAATCGAATGCCCGGAATCTTTCTCAGTCCAATTTCCAAATGGCCGATCCGTTGGGGATCATTGGTGTTATCGGTGTCGCAACCCAGATCATCCAGATCGGCGTCCAGTTTGGGTTGGATTGGAAGGATGCGCCAGCCGATGCCAGAAGCTTCAAGGCCGAGGTTCAAGCTCTGAAAACAGTACTATCCGAAACCAACACAAATCTCATCCTCAATCAAGACTTTTTGGATGCCTTTCATGGCCGGCATTCCACGCTCCTTTCGCAGCTTGGAGATGCATCGCAGACGACAGACACGAAGGCCATGGTATCAGCATGTGGGAATGAGTTGGAAATTCTGCTCGAAGATTTGAAGAGACGAAGCCATGGGCATCGAATAGGATGGGAGAGATTGAAAGAAGCGTTCCTTGCGAAGAAGATGCGGGGAGCCGTCGAAAACCTTCATCGGCAGTGTCAGGCCCTCAATAGCATGGCGGCAATTGATGCCATTGCTCTTGGAGCTAGCACTCATCGCGAGGTCAAAGAGGTTCGGAAAGAGCAGCAAAAACTGCATGGCGTCGTGGATGAGATGCATGACCATCAAGTCAATCGAGAAGTTACGGAGGAGCGTAAGGCAATTCTCCAATGGATCACCATCATCGATTATGCTCCTCAGCAAAGCGACTATATTGCTCGGCGGCATGAACGCACCGGCCAATGGCTTCTGGACTCGGAGGAGTTCCATGTATGGGTTGAAACCGGCAAGCAAACGTTGTTCTGCCCAGGTATTCCCGGAGCGGGGAAGACGATCCTCACGTCGATCGTAGTTGACCACTTGCATACACGGTTTCGGAACGACGTGAGTGTTGGCATTGCCTACGTCTACTGCAACTTCCGGCGGCAAATCGAACAGAAAGCCGAAGACCTCCTCGCGAGTCTACTGAAGCAGCTAGCTCAAGGTCGATCTTCTTTACCAGACGGCGTGAAATCTCTCTACGATAGCCATATAGGCAATCGGACGAGACCATCATTCGATGAAATTTCGAGAGCTCTTCGGTCTGCGTCCACACTATATTCGAGAGTGTTCGTGATCGTAGACGCACTTGACGAATGCCAAACAACCGACCGCTGCCGAGCGAGGTTTCTGACAGCTATCTTCAACCTCCAAACCAAGTATGGAGCAAGCGTATTCGCGACTTCCAGAACTATTCCCGAGATCATGGAGAAATTTGAAGGGGGCATATCATTGGAGATACGGGCCAGTGAACAAGATGTGCGGAGATATGTGAAAAGCCATATATCTCATCTGCCATCCTTTATCAGACGCAATCCAGACTTGCAAGAGGAAGTCAAGACTGAGATTGTCAGAGCCGTTGACGGCATGTATGTGGCTTTCAGGTGTCATGTGAGAAACAGACTAACCTCACTAGGTTTTTGCTTGCACAGCTTCATCTCAACTCCTTGATTGGGAAGAGGTCCCCTAAGGCTGTTCGAGCTGCTCTGAAAAAACTGCCCACCGGTTCCAAAGCGTACGATCATATGTATAAGGAAGCGATGGAGCGGATCGAGGGACAGGTTCCTGACCAGAAAGAGATTGCTAAGCAGGTTTTGTCCTGGATTACCTGTGCCAAGAGACCACTCACTACGACAGAGCTTCAGCACGCGCTTGCCGTGGAAGTTGGCGAGTCTAAGCTCGACGAAGATAACCTTCCACAGATCGAATACATGGTCACGGTGTGTGCTGGGTTAGTGACAGTTGATGAAGAAAGCGATATCATCCGGTTGGTTCACTACACGACGCAGCAATACTTCGAGCGAACACAGAAACATTGGTTTCCGAATGCGGAGACCGATATCACGGCAATCTGCGTTACCTATCTCTCATTCAGCATCTTTGGGAGCAGGTTTTGCCGAACGGACGAGGAGTTTGAAGAGCGGCTGCGGTCGAATCGGCTCTACGACTACGCAGCACACAATTGGGGACATCATGCTCGCGAGGCTTCATCTGTATGCCAAGGTGTCGTAGACTTTTTAGAGTCTGATGCGAAGGTGGAAGCATCGGCCCAAGCATTGATGATTGTCAAGTGGTACTCGTTACACTCAAACTACAGCCAAGAAGTTCCAAGGCAAGTGACTGGACTGCACTTGGCGGCATACTTCGGAGTGGAGAACGTAGTACGGCTCATACTCGATAGTGATGATCCGGATTTGAAAGACAGCCATGGTCGGACGCCGCTATCGTATGCCGCCGAGAATGGACACGAGACCGTCGTCAAGCTACTTCTCGACAAGGGAGCCAAGGCCGACTTGAAGGATAAGGACAATCGGACGCCGCTATCGCATGCCGCCGAGAACGGGCACGAGGCCATCGTCAAGCTGCTTCTCGACAATGGAGCCGAGGTCGAAGCGAAGGATGAGTGGGGCCGGACGCCGCTATCGTATGCCGCCGCAAAAGGGCATGAGGCCGTCGTTGAGATACTGCTCGCAAATGACGCCGTCGACCTGAACTCTAAGGAGAGTGCGCACGGTTGCACACCATTGTCGTGGGCCGCAAAGCAAGGACATGGGGCGATAGTGAAGCTGCTGCTCGCAAAAGCCGGTGTCGATCCGGACTCTAAGGACAGATACGGTCAGACGCCGCTATTATGGGCTGCAGCAAATGGACATGACGGGGTAGTCGAGCTGTTTCTTGCGAAGGATGGCGTCGACGCAGACTCCAAGGACGCTCGCACTCAATACGGCCAAACACCACTGTTGTGGGCCGCAAAGAAAGGGCACAGGGCGGTGGTAAAGCTGCTCCTCATGAAGGACGGCATTAATACGAACTCGAAAGACAATGCTCGCCGGACGCCGCTGTCGCATGCCGCCGAGAAGGGGTATGAGGCCATCGTCAAGCTGCTTCTCGACAAGGGAGCCGAGGCCGACTCGGAGGATAAGGACAATCGGACGCCGTTATCGTATGCTGTCGAGAACAGACACGAGGCCATTGTCAAGCTGCTTCTCGACAATGGAGCCGAGGCGGACTCGAAGGATATGTGGGGTTGGACGCCGCTATAGTATGCCGCCGAGAACGGGCACGAGACCATTATCAACCGGTCGACCATGCTCTCGCCAGCTTGGCGAACGGAATGCTACCATTGCCATCAAAATACACCAACAGAGTATTTCAGCCCGGAGGTCAGAGATTAGCTGGCGCAGGCGTGTTGCTAGGCGTTGGTCACTTTTGACGAATAGCCTCTGTTTCTGGCTACCGCCTACTAGAATAAAGCCGAGACTCTCGTCATTCTTTGATCGTAGCATGGCAGGTAATCGGAGACTGCCATCTAAGCCGTTGAGGAGGTGGAAGCCAATTTCGCCATATTGGCGACTGGTCAATAATGCCTGAAATGTTTCCATCCTCAACTATGACATTTTCGATTGTCAGATCCCCGTGTGTAAATGTATATGGTGCCGCAGGGGACATCCGTCTCCGCAAACGACCGCAGGCTTTATCAGAAAGTCCCTTCAATCCTATAGCCATCTCTTACCTGGCAGTCAGTGGCGGCCAGAGTAATATATGCTTCCAACTACCCTTCAGAACTTTCTCGAGGGGTCTCTTTTTGTAGAGGCTGCCTACATAAAAGCCGAAAAACGCATGTGGTCAGTAAAACGAGTGCTTTTCCCCGGCACACCTGTATTGACTTCTCCCAGTTCTTTCAAGACTGATCGCTCGCCATACTGAGGAACATGAAGTGCTCATACATGCCGCTATCGTAGTAGTACGGCTTGATGAGGTCAATGATTCCGAGACAGATCGGAACGAACTTCCCCTGGAAGTCCCGAAGACTACAGAGACCCACAAGCACACCCCTGCACCAGGGGGAGGTGCAAGCTCTCATCTGCTTGAGTAAGATCCTTCAATAAGATGGTCTTGTCAAACCCACAAGCTGTAAGGCAAATTGGTGCAACGGTTGAAGCACAAGCAGACCGCACCCAGACCCTCTGCAAGCCCAACAATAAGATGGTCTTGTTGCTCTTATAAAACGAGGACAAGTGTGGATGGTAGATTCAGTGCAGTGATCCGGCCACAATGCGCTGTGACAGCGCGATGCGGGGTACTTGTGGCCACCCATTCACCCTTCGTCTGACGAGTGGTTGTCCTCGCCCTCCAATTCGAGGTCCACGAGTCCACGGCCCTGTTAACCCTGTTGACCCTCGCCAAGCGATCGAAAGACTAAAAATGCTCATAAACCTCCCAAAGCTCCTTTGACCCATATGGGTGATACAAGGATTAGGTACCGTGAGCACCTCGTGGGTACAAGGATGTGTTGCCTCGAACGTGCTGTAGACCAAGTGTCACCGAGGTCGGGGCTGTCTGGAGGCTAAGTACCGAGCCGCTATGTCTAAGTATCACACTAGATACGTACGGTTACGTTACGCATCCACCCTGCGCTCACACTGCTCAGAGTGCCGTCTTCCTGCATGCTGTGGCTAGGCTCTTGGAAACTTCATCCTGCAGGCTGACTAGTGTGTCGCATGCCGACCTTGGCAGTTGGTGGCTTGCGAGATGCCATGCATATTTGATTGTCCCGTCGCCCTCAATCTTCCCACTTTCACCCCTGAGAAGTTGGGGTTCGTGTTCAGCTCAACGTGTGTTACCCACGGATGGGAAACACAGCAACAGATTACACATAATGTCACTTGCACGACTTCCAAGCTCGACAACCATCCATTCTCTCGTATATCGAAACGCAAACGCGAATTCCCATTGTTTAAACCCCAAACTCCAATGAGGTGCAAAATGTATACAATCCCGAGCCCCAACTCCCGCTCCTTTGCGCTGCCCCCATGCATGTAGATATCGTACTCAAACACAACCGCCAATCAGACAAACTACTGCTCGCCAAAGTTCTTGCCGCCGAGGAGCCGCATCTCAGCGTCTGGGCAGCCTCTAGACCCCCATGTCGTTGCTTGTCGCCCATGTCGCCCCTTGTCAGCGCCGGGCATATGCCATCATCCCAAATTCTTCTCTCGTTTTCATAGCTTTCTAGCATGCCGCATCCCGACCGCCGTCCACCGACTTGAAGTATCGACATCTGGACGTCGTACAGACATTGCCATGAGAGCTTGCGTCGTCCCCCCAAACGGAGCGGGAGCGGGAGAGCGGGAAGCAACGAGCGATAGCCGACGGGCCATCAGAAACGGGAGCTATTCGAGACGATGGATATTGTGGTGGCCTGGTTTTTGGATTCCCACAATCCCATATAGGCACACCCGAACAGGAGCAAGTAACAACCGGCATGCCACACGTCGTCCTGTGATGCCCACCTCGTTAATTAGGACGTGCAACGGGTACACATGCCTCATGATGCCACTACTGCCGTCTTGACCGGCTTCGTGCACCTACAGAGAGTGCAGAGGCGGGCCTCCTGTTCCCACCTCTCCGGCGCTAAAGTCACGCCAGGTCGTGGGTCATAGGAGCTTCACTGCTTCAGGAGCTTTAGGAGCTTTTTTAGCCTTTCGATGGCCTGGCCAGGGTCAATAGGGTCGACAGGGTCGACAGGGTTGTGAGCTCGTGGGCTCGTGGGCTCGTGGAGTTGTGGAGTTATGGAGTTATGGAGCACCGTCAGCCCGGTCTAGGGCCAGACGCAAGCCTCTTTTCGACTCGGGGCATTGACATTGGTAGAAGGCGATCGTCAGCAGCCCCCCCCCTTCCCCCAAACCGCCAAAGCGTTTTTTGCTCTTTCTTCTGCGCCGGGGGCTTGGTTTTGGGAAGCTTACGACTGGTGACCTGTGACTCGCCTGGGGGGGGATGAAATTGTCTTCCTTGGTTTTTCTCAGATTTTTTCTTTTTTGCAAGCACACCGGCCAGTGATAGCTCGACGGTCGACGGGTCGTCGAAACCTTTTGACTCGCTTTTCATGCCAGCGCCCTTCGTGGCTTGCCTCGATCCTTGCATTCTCGGACTCATTGCCACGATCGGGTATCACGAGAAAGGAGGCAGGAGACAAGAGACATCCTATTTATGTTCCCGCTCGTCGGGGCTCTGACCCGTTGGCCGTGGACACCGTGGGACGGGAAGAAGCTGCCTCCCGCCTCGAGCCGATTTGTCGTTTCGTTTCGTATCTCCGTCCCGTACCTTCCTTAGTAAGGTACAGTGCTCTAAAGTCTAGTTGGTTGGTTGCTTGCCGCCACCTGCCGCTTGGGCGTACTACCTGGACACGGCATCGGGCTTGGATGACTTGTCAGTACTCAACCGTCAAGGTCGGAGGTACCTGCATCCTGCCAGCTGTAACAAGCACACACCTCAGCCTCATGTAAGTCTTGTCTTGCGTACTACCTATGCCAAAGCCAAAGCCAAAGCGAGGCTGTTTTCTTCTCCTGCTGCCCAGCAAATGCTTCCGGGAATATAAATAAGCCCTCCGTGCCTCCTTGTCTACCGCCAAACTATCTCCCAGAAATCTCAACTGTTACCACTCTTCGCTTGTGAAAGCTGTCCAAGTTTTGTTTTGCCTGCTAGCTACCATTGCCCCGCCAAACTTTGCCCCGCGCCCGGTCCTGACTGAGTCGAGATGCGACCCCCTCTGGAGATGCCCCTTCCTTTCCTCGCCATCGCCATTGCGCTGATGCTGGCCGCCTTCTGGTAATATACTCCCGCCACGCACTTGATCCTCCCTAGCAGGTACAACTCCCCACTAACACCCAGACAGGGCTGCCCGTCACGTTGGTGTCAGCCGGGGCCGCCCCGCCCCGCACAGCGAGTCTCTGGGCGAACGATTCACCGCTGGCAACCTCCAAACCGTCACCGTCGACCCTTTCGCGCAACCGCCCGTCAAGCTCCCGGATGGATGGATGAGTGACAGGATTAAGGCGGTTGCATGGAAACTGCAGGAGACCGGCGTCGAGGTCTGCCTCAGCATCAACCCTAGACTTGTGGTTCCCGAGCCCGACATTCGTGGTGGAGGACGCTACAGCGGTTCGTCCTTGCTCCCTTCTCCATCTTCCTCGACTTCAGGCGCATGGCTCGATTGACCTCGATGCCGGCCCCAGTCTGGAAACGGACGCTCTTTGCTAACTGCCGCTCGTTTCTGCATAGGAATCCTCGAAATCTACTCCACTTTCCGAGCTCACAGTGGCGCCAAGCCGTCGCTTCGCGGCACCGCCTTCGTCATCGACAAGTACCACGTCCTCACGGTCGCCCACAACATTTGGCACGACAACTTTGGCCCCGCGCGTGCCGTGACGCTTTACATGGACGGCCGTGTTGACCCTAACGGTCAGCACTCTCGCCGAGGCTCCGTCGTCGCTGCCGGGTACCGGGACATCTACTATGGCGTGAAGCTGAACGACTTCGCCGTTGTCAGGGTCTGGAAGCCGTTCGATACCGCCGTCGTCGTCCCGTTGCGGGTCTCTACAATACCCACCAACACCACAATCGACGTCGCGATCCTCGGCTATCCTTTCGATATGCCCAAGAACTATCATGGCCAGCGCCAACCCCATCTCTGCCAGAGCTCGAGTCGGGTCAACTACGACGGCACGGATCTGGTGGAGCATATTGGCGACACGGAGAAAGGTATGTCTTTTGCTGTTTTCTCTCCCATTCCGTAGAAGCCGACCTTCTATGTTCTCCAGCAGTTTCGCTAATGGGGTTCAATGTAGGCAATTCCGGAGGTCCCGTCATCACAGATGCTAACATCGCCATCGCTCTGCACCGAGGCTGGGACAATCACAAGGGAATCGGCAAGACCATTAGCAATGTCATCAGCGAGGGCGTCAAGATATACGATCCCGAGGCTGTGAGGAACAAGGCGGTGCCAATCAACCACCATGGCAATGACGTTGACGAGTTCGCCGCCATTCTTGCCATCATGGAGGGGGCCCGGGGTGGACCCAACAGCCAGGTTCGGCGCGTCGATGCGGACCCAACTGCTACCGACAACTCAGTCCAGATCTGGGCATGGTAGGGTACGATACCGGGATCGACGAGTCACGAAAAGCATTTGGGCGTGAGGATCATGGGGCTTAGACGAACGCCAGTCTTGAGGTATGCGGCAATCTCTAGGAGGATATCGGATTCCTTCAGCTCACCGTCGTTGAAGCCTGGAGTGTCGATAAGATGTACCTCATATCCATCAATGTGTGTAGTTGCGATCTGAATGTGTTTCGTGCCTGGATAGGAGTAAGGATAGCTCTGAGTGCGAAGAATCTTACAGGACTTCAGGCCATATCCGATCTCCATCTCATCCACCAATGCTACTTGCCACTTTTCTCGTTTAGCGTTGGGCAGTCTCATACAGGCTTTGACTCCTCGGGCTCGGCCTTTAGTGAAGGAAGTATATCGAGCTTCTTATTCACAGGCTTCCGGGGGCGGCTACGGAGGTTATCGACCTTCCAAGGGTCTCGGATACGGAGGAGCGGCTCTTCATAGTCCTGTTATGTAGAAATTAGTTCATATAATAGGGAAAATAATAGGAAAAGACATCAACATCATACCAGCGGCTTCAACAGCCACCAACGAGGGTGTACAGCTTTCTTCGTCAGCGGCCGCTTTGCCTTCAGCTCCTCATAAATAAAGTGACTAAAAGGCAAAGCATACTGCTGTGAGAAAGTCATCGTGCAGGGTTGTAACGGCCTCGGCTCAACTTCCAGAAAACCGCCTGGGAACAACTCCACACCAGTCACTCATTCTCTTCCGATGCCACGTTCTGACCTACGATGCCCCCACGTTGATCGGCTGAGGAACTGGCCGGAAGCGCCTCAAGGGCCATCCCCTCGCGTTGCGGCCATCTCCGAGTCCATGACGTCTCAGGTGGCCTTGGTCGCATCCGATGCTCATCAGCCAGTCGCTTGTCCATGACTCCGTCAGAACCAACCAGATAAGAACCCTCGCAGTGATGTTGGTTCCTGTCCCCCCCCCTCAACCTGTTATCAGGTCGTTCCCGCCTTCACCATCGATGATGCCGAAGGCGCCCAAGCCTACGCATTGCTGTGTCTGTACAAAGCTTCACGGTCGAGGGCCCTTTCGTACGGAGAGAGGGCGGATCTGGCGAAGAAGCGAGACAAAGCAGAATCGAACAAAGCTCTGCTTGGTCGTGAAAAGTCGCCAAGTGCTGGAGAGGGGAGACTGTTGGTTAACCTCTGCAAGCGTCACAGCTGCAGAGCCCCATCATAGTATCGTCGTCTCGATTGGGTGATATGCGTCGGAAGTCATTCCTTCCGGCAGCTCAAAGGGCATCGCGTGCCGTGCTCGAGTGTCTCGTCTCTACCAGAGTATCGCAATCGCCAGAGCCGTCATCAGGGTCTATAGTACATACATCAACGTTAATAAACATGCCGTGGGTAGCTGATAAAATACGTAGTGAGAGATACCTTTTCTCCAATTGAACCGTAGTTATTAAGGATACGAAAGAAGTCGGTGCTCGATAGTTGATGGTCCTGGTGAAAGGAATCAACCACTGAAGATAAGGAATGGATGAAATTTATTCCGCCCGGGAGGACTCGCCTCATAGGGCCAGAAGATAAGTACAGGCGACGCGTTCAAAACACGCACGCGTCTAAATGACGCAACCACCGCGACGTGACGGAGAAGCCAATCAAGTGCAGCAATGCGCGACAGCATACGTCTTAGCCTCAAGCCAAGACCTGCGTGGATGCCTGGCTCACCCTGAAGGGGGGGTCGGGTGAGCCAGCTCCGGCAGAGCTCACCCGGCTCCGCTTGGTCGCGCGATTGGCTGGGGCACAAGAGCAAACTACACATCTTCACAGTAATCCCAAAAATGACGAGGGCATTTCGTCAAGGATGATGCACACCCAACATGAGTGTGGCTGAGGGAGGCAAGGAGGTTTGGGCTATGACATGGGACGATGCGAATGATGCCCAACATCGATATTTCCGTATTTTGACATTTTACACATTGAAGAAGATCCATATCAGATTGATACTCGAAGACGGAATTCTACGGTGCTCAGCTAACTTACCCGGTTTGGCCCATTCTCACTATGGCTGGGAACAATCGAATCCTCATCTTGATCCCCGAGTCTTGACTGCAATACAATACCAACTCTTCCTGTCCATAATGAATCCCGACCGACGTCACTATCTCGTCTGGTCCTGGTGATATATGAAGCAATCCCGTAACAAGAACCTGCCCTCTTCCTTCACCTTGACATCCATCACATGTCATGGTCACAATGCATGGCCCAGTTCCAATGCTGCCCAACCTCCCTCTCTATCTCTCTTATCACCCCACACAACTTCTTCTTCTAGAAGCAGTTCGTCCCACTCACACACACCTTGTCTGAATAGCCTCTCCTCTCCCCCTCACTGGAACGCCCCCGGATCTAAGCCACCACCACCCTGGTCCCAAACGCCGTTGCCTGGCCGGGGTGCACCCCCGGGCCTTCCGAGTGGAGTCCCGTAATCCCCCGCGCCGGTCCGTTCACGGAGCCTCAACCTCCACTTTGTTCGACCCTCCGGTTGGCCCAGAAAGGTGCGGGTTCGAACGGTGAGGATCTTC
>VYKG01000406.1:0-46590 GCA_011426275.1 Dactylonectria torresensis | reverse complement strand
ATTTTAGCCCCCCCCCCCCCCCTTTCCATATCAGAGCATCAGCCACCACTCACTTCCTCACAAGCTCCGTTCTGTGGAGTGGCCGGCCACATTATATGATGACAATAACGATCATCCCGACAGTTCAGTTTTAGGGAGCTCCAAAGTAGTTAAGCTCTTGATCTTGGGTTTAGATTACTGCCCTATGTAGCTCAGAGGACTAAGAGCCTTAGGTTGAACGAGTTCATAGTGTGTGACGATGTCGTACGAATATAGCTTGGGTGTCCAAACGCGCAACTTGATTGCCCAGCCGTTGTTCACCCGAAACAAAGATCTACATCAACTCCAACCCAAAGACTTAAGGAGGATGCCTTGGCCAACCTTCATGCATTCACTGAAGAGGTTCATCAGCAGTCACAGTCTCAATACACAGAGGCCTTGGAGATAACGTCGATCCCTCGTATAAGACAGCGTTACGGCTCGTTTAAAATAAACAGCAGGAACGCTGGCATTCCGTACAAATTCTGGCCGCCGACTTTGCAAGTTGGCAAGAGACGGCGTTACATGTCGGGCGACAGAGATCACATTGCTATCGTCTACGAATACATCGAGGAAAGCGATAACGACCCGGGGGCTGTGAAGGAAGTCGCTGACTTTCTATGGAGGGCCGGCTTCACTTTCACCAACTCCCCAGAGAAGAGGAATTGGAAGAATGGAGTACTTGTGGACTTGTTAGAGATCATTCATGTTAAGGGAGATGAATAGAAGGGAAGAGAGTTTAGATGAAGAGATACATAACTGATCTACTCAACTAAACAAGCACCCTATACCTGCAAGTCAAATAGCTGTAACTCTAAAGGAAGGCATAATTAATTATGAGTCGTGCTATTTTAATAACCCCTTTTTACTAGTCATATAACCTGTCACATAAAACATCACATAACTAAAAATTTCCCCCTACAGCCACAACTCCTCCCCCTTTACATCACACAGTCTTATGTAGCCACATCACTCCTTCATAACACCGCTAATATCACGATTTCGACCGATTTTTTATAATGAGCCGCGAAACCGCGTCCCTTTTCATTAATGACGATAATTTTACGCTAATTAATGAATTTTCTAATGCGTCATAAAGCGAAATCGATCTCCCTACAGACAGCGAGCCATCTTTATTAGGAATAGCCGAAATCTCCTTAAGAGAAATCCCTCCTCTACCTAAATCGCCGAATTTCCATACCTTCAATGAACTTTTTAACTTCCTTTAAGATTTCTATCTTAATAACGGTGCTGCCCTTATAAAAAAAGCTACTATAAAGAAGCGAGGTATCGATGGCACCCCCTAGCTACGATATGTAACGCTAGCCTGCGATCATTATACTACAGTACGAGAGTCTTAATCTATAGGCATTTAACAGTCATTAAGTAAGAATATTAACTGCCCGTTCAAAATTACTACTAAATGCAGTATAACTACGAACTATTTTTAGATCTATAAACCCAGAGGCCGTTATAATCACCCTGCCTCTTATAACCCGTCTGCTCATCTCGTCTTTTGAAGGAGAACTTCAGTATAGTAAAGCCTTACTAAGTCACTTATTTAAATAAATTCCCTTCTTATATGAGAAATGGGTAACATGCTTCACTTATTATTACTAATACTGAGTTATTTTATATAAAAAGATATTTATAACGATCGATAGCGCCTTTAATCTTAGCTTCTAAATGGTCTAATAGTAACTTAGGCTTGGATTTCTATCCTATGATTATAGAGTCTATAGCATTTTATTAAATATGAAGATAATAATGAAAATCGCATTTAGGCAATTCTATAGACTTATCCTTAGTATAAGATATAGTAAAAGCGTTTTCTTAAGATCCTAGGTCTTAATAATATATATAAAACTAACTGCTTTAAAATGCCATTCTTTTAAGTAACTAGAGTCTTAGATCAGAGGTCTATTATAAACTTCGCCTTTGGCCTTATTAATAATGAAAAGGAGAATGCCTATCTCTAGCTTTGCTAGTAACTTAATGCATGCAGATAAGACCTTCATCTTCTAACTCTATCTATAGTTATTATAAATAAGGAAAAGGCTCTTAAGAATGCTCTAGATTAGGTTTTTCTAGCTGCTTAGTAGTAACTTTATGTATAGTATATTAATACTAATATAAAGGCGAAGATTAGATTATAATAGAATTCTAATGACCTTAATAATCTTAAAGACCTTAAAGAAGATAGCTCTAATACTAATAATGCATCTAAGACTGCGAATATAATTACATCATCTCTTAATAGCCTATAAGAATATAAACCTAACCTTAACCGCCTAGTATTATAACTAATATTACCCCTTAATAACTCGCATAGCTATAATAGGATGTTTAAGGCCTGGAAACGTATTATCTATACTCTTACAGAGGCTGACTTTAAGGCTTAGTAGAAGAGGCTTAATAATACATATCCTTTTCAATATTATATCCTAAATTACATCTTAAAGGAATATATAGCTTAGTAGTTTTAATAAGTAAAGTATTATATTAATAACTATTATAATTTTAGCTAGAGAGTTAATAGCCTAACTAAGACTATATATAAGGATATAAAGTCATTCTTAGTAATTAGTATAAGCAATCTTCTTACTCTTCACTAAGCTCTTAAGATAATACTTATAAAGAAAAAGTAAGACTATATTCATTATACTACTAATATAAATATATATATCTGAACTAAGTTTATATACTATAAATAGCTTTATAATATTAATACGTAAGTCTCTTATATTACTATTAACCTAATAGCTTACTAAGCCTGTCTTATAATAGTAGTATATTATAATAAGAAAAACCTATATTTAAAGCCTCTTTCTATATATATAAGTAAGTTTATATAATAATTTGCACTTCTATATGCTTATTATATCCTAAAGCGGCTTAAGGCTAATAAGAGCATCTAAAAGCATAATATTCATCCTTACTAATAGCTTAAGAAGCATCTTATAAGATACTTACTTATTTATATATAAATCATACTAATTTTCACTTCCTAGGACTTTAAACAGCCACTCCTTCGAATCCAAGACCCCCATATTGCTTAGAGCCTTCACAGCTAACCCCAGGCTATAATGAATAAGAAGATAACAGTTCCTTCAAATCTTAGGTCTCTATATAGTAATAAGACTATCATAATAACATCATCATCATCATTATTAACACCGTTATCAACACTATTAACAGCAGCCTTAAGGACAATAAGCCAGAGCCAGAGCCCTAATAACGTACAGCGGATGACTGCAAGCATCCGCCGAGACCGCACACAAGCCGAAATTAAAGCAGATTTGCCCCCATCGCAAGCCTCAACACCATCACAGACACGGTCTTCAACACGGTCTTCAACACGGTCTTCAACACGGTCTTCGACGCAGTCCTCAACTCGATCACGAGCTAGTACAAATACAAGGGGAAGGGGAACAGGAGGCAGACGCAGAAGGGGGGCGCAGGCTAGCTCAAGGCCCTCGGCAACACCAACGCCATCCGGCGATAGCTTCATTCCGGCTACTCAATCGTCCTTACGAGATGAAATTATAGTCAGGCTGTAAGAGATTTCTGTGTAATTCTTAGTCATCTCTAGCTGCCATAGAAATTTTAGTGTATAAAGGGGAGGTAAGGAAATCTGAGCGAAATTGCCGAATTTCACGTGACAGGTTATATGACTAGCAAAAAGGGGTTATTGAAATAGCACGACTCTTAATTATAATACTAGTGCATATATAAAGCAGCTAGAAAGACATAACCACGCGTTGAGGAGCTATGCTCCTTTATATATTCCCCTGAATATCGACGCCGCACTGCTGGCCGGCCTAATCGCAGAGGCAGCAACTGCGACGCCTAACTTGTGTAACCATATACCAAGCAGCGGCTATTATTAATCTAGCTCAAAGCTCTATTAAGAACTCGAATAATCCACGTCTTGAACTCACCCTCCATCTAAACTACGATTGCAGAGAGAGCAGCCTGGAGTTGATACATCCCCTGAACTGTGCTGCTGTTTCCAATTCGAAAGTCTCGATCGAGAATATGCTGCTGGGATTTAGCTCAACACTGAGAAGTGGGGTCAGAAAAAACTCACGATTTCAGTCTGCGCATCTACTGCAAACATGAGAGTCCAGACTCCGTCTACAACTTAAATGATAGGAAGAGTGATGATTTGTCCTACGTCACCACTAAGACTCATGATGCGGCGAATACTTTTATGTCATGCTGTTATTCAGACGCTTAACTGGATGTTTACTGCTTTAATATTACTAGTAGATGTTTTTATTTTAATTAATACTAGTACTAGATGGGATTTAAAGAGGTAGTATATTATTTAATTAATAATTACTGTAAGAAAAGACAGGATAAATATTTTAAAAAGTAAAAATAACTATAAGATTAAATGTTTTATTTAAATTAAAGTTTTTAATAATATATATTTAGAAGAGAGCTAAAAATCAAATAGTTAAAAATAAAAATAAAAAATAATTATAATATTAACTTAAAATTTAAATTTAAAATAATTAGAATTTTTATTATATTAAAATTTAAATTTTATTATTTTAAGTAAATTTTTAAAATATTTTATATCCTTTAAAAGGTTAAATATTAAAAAGAAATTAAAAAAAATTAATATATATATTATAAACAGATCAGGACTAGGTTCCTACTAATAGAAATAACATACTTATAGTTAAATCTTTTACTTTAGAAGTTAGATTAGATAATTAAGACTTTATATATAATATATAAGACTAAATTACTAAGTACTAATTACTAAAGTAAAGGAATTATAATAGTATAAATACTAATAATAAGTATATCTAATAGTATAACTATTAATAATAATATTCTTTAAATTAAACCTAAAAAGAATTATAATAAATAATAGTAATTACTAATTCTTATATTATATTAATCCCTTCTATAAAATATTAAAAATATTATTCTAAATAATATATTAAAACTAATAGAAATCTTACTAAAAGTAGCTCTTATAAAAGCATTCTTAATAAAGAAGTTCAAATTCTATAAGTACAACTAAATAATTATAAAAAAAGCTTAAGATTTTTAAATTAATTATTCTAAGAGATCTACTTATTATAAAGAGAGTTAGAACCTTCTTCTTTAAAAATAAAAATACTAAGGTTAGATATACCTTCTTAATAAAATCTAATAAATTTCTAGACTTTTTAGAACTTTATTATTATATACTTAATAAATATAATAATTTAGTTAGACTTAATAAGCTATAAGATAAAGAATCCCTTCTTAACTAGAATTTTATTAACCTATATTAAATAAAAGAAGTATAAAAGATAATAAAAAGGATCTTTAAAAGAGTAAAATAACTATAACTTCTTATAAACTTACTAAGCCTAGAACTATTATATACTTTCTTAAAGTTAGAAATAGTAATAATAATAGAAAATAAAGGCCTTTTTAAATATTATTATAAGCTAGAACTTTACTCTAGCCTTATAATAAAAGACCTTATATAACTAATTAACATACTTAATAAGTAAGTATAATAAATAAGTAAGTATAATACTTTTTTTAACCTTTAAAATTAAAACTTTAATAAAAATATAATAAATTATTTAATTAATTAAAACTAATTACTATCCTTATCTCTAAAGGTCTTAATTATAGCCTAATAAGTCTTTATATTATAACTAGCTTTTATATAATTTCTATAGTGCCTTTCCCTTAGTATTACTAACCTCCTTTAATCACTGCTTCTTAACGATTTAGCTACTATTTATATATTAATATCTCTTTAATCTATCTTACCTCTTCCCTTATTTACTCTTATCTTCCCTCCTTAATATAAGCGGGTTCTTTTTATTCTATACTGCTTACTAAGAGTCTCATTTGCTTATTAAAAGATCTAGTTCTTAGACTTTAATAATACTATTTAATATATTATTACTTTTATTCTTTTAGAAAATGACTTAAGTGCCTTAAGGATAAATATTAAAAAGCTGCTCTAATACTTTCCTATTTATCTTTTAAAGTATTTAAACTATAAACTAACCTTAAATACTATCTTTAGAGTCTTTAAGACTTAAGAGTTAGAGAGGCTGACCTTTTCTATAGTTAGTATTAGAATCTATAGCTATATATTAAGCTTTAATATAATATATTCTAGGTTTAAAGGAATAAGTCTAACCCTTTAAAAATGTCACAGGCTAGATAAGATTAACTTAAGAGGTAATATTACTAACGTGTATGATAAGCGAGCGCGCAATACAAGCGAGCGCGCACTCATACTATACAGCTAAAAGTTTAAATTTTAAATTTTCTAAAACGGGCTATATAGCTCTAGGATTTTTAAGAAATTAATTTTACATATTTAATAAAAAGAGTCATAAGATAGTGTTTTTTTAAGATTTTTAATTAATTTATTTGAAATTTTAAAAATAAAAATAAGAAAAAAAACAGTATGAATAAGGTTTTTCTAAATAACTCTATAAGGAATTTTTTTAATAATCTAAGAAAACTAATACTTATTATTATATATTTAATAAACACATTTTTAAAATTATAGCTATTTTTAGCTTAGTTTGAACTTTTAAGAATTTCTTTTAAATTGCGATTTAAGGTGAAATTTCAGAGTGCGCGCTCGCTTGTATTGCGCGCTCGCTTATTATACACGTTATATTATAAGAATACTACGATAAAGAAGAAAGAGAAAGCGAGTAAGCGCGTATATGCATATACGTATTAATAGTCCCTATGGCCTGCCCTATGCGTCCTAGTTATATATTAACCTTACCTTAGGTCTAGCACTCTAGACACTCTTATTATATCACCCCTCTCTTTAAGGCGCTTAAAACGGCTATATAAGCATAAGTTATTAAATCCTTACGATCGCTAGATAATAAAGACTCTTCGTTTCTATTATACTTTCTTAAGCCTCTAGCCTAGTTTAATTAGTTAATTATTATTAGAGTACTTTAGTATATCTATATTTATAGTAGTTATATTAACTTAGGCTTATAATTACTTTAGTAGCCTAAGTGCTTTTAAATATTCTTTATAAAACTCTTTTAGTTATATTAATATATTCTTAAAGTTTTTAATAGAATACTATTTATTATTAAAGTTATATCTAACTTAGTCTATTTTATACTAGAACTATTTATTATACTTATTATATTATAACTCCTTAACCTTATAAACCTTATACTCTTTAATACTATTAATAACCTTAAGTAATAGTAAGTCCTTATTTTATTTTAATATAGGATTATTAGAATAATACTATAATTAATCTATATATAGAGTTAGGTTTATATACTATAAAGAGAGTAAGTCTAAGTAGTATAAATGCCTAACTTATTTTATAATAGTCTATAGCCCTCTCTTTCTTTAGTCTAATACTTAACTAAGTCTTATACTTATAAGTCTGTATATATTAACTTAGACTTTATCTTTAACTATAAAATCCGATTCTTAGCGCTTTTTATTAGCTTAGTGGATTTACTATTCTTATACTTAGTAAAGATTCTATTTAATAACTTTAATAGAATCTGCAATCCGCTTAATATACTATTAAGCATTCTTCTTTAATAAACATTTAGCTTTTATTTTATAGCCCTTAAAGTTAGTTCTTTTATCTTAGTTAAGTTAAGATTAGAATAAGTAGCTAAATAATAGTCTTATTAATTCTATACTTAGTAACTTATAGTAAAGATTTATTTATATATAGTTTATTAATAGTAATAGTTCATTTTAATTATCTTAGTAATAGTTAATAAATAGTTATAGTTAGTAGTTTAAGTACTAGTTATAGATTTTAGTATTTCTATTTATTTAAGAGTACTTTACTATACTTAGTTTTTACTTTACTCTAATAAGCTTATATAGCTTATTTATAAAAGTAATAATAAACTATAGTCTTTAGTCTAATATTACTATCTTTAGTACTTTAAAAATATAGTAAATATAATAATAGTATATATATATAATGTCTTTTATTATTACTATTTAATAATAAAGTATAGAAAAAGCAATCTTATTAAGCTAATTAATAATTACTTATATATAGTTATATCTATTCTTATCCTTAAGTATATAATAGAAGTCTATTATTATATACTACTATATTTAATATAGGACTTTTAATAAGTATAGTAATCTAGGGGTCTTATCTTTATTAATATAAGCCTTTCTATATAGTTTATAATTTGCTTAAAACTAATTAATATTAGCTAATAAGCCTAGCTATTAAAACCTCTTAGTAACTAATCTAATGGTTTTATTATATTCTAAATAAGCTATATTAAGCTTATAGTAGTTCTTTTTAATAACTATTATTTAAAGAATACCTTCATTTAGAATAAAAATGCGCTAGTTCTAGTAAACTATGCCTTTATCTATTATTTAACTATTAGCCTTCTTCTTTGCATTCTTTTAGTAAGGCTATAATTAAGGAAAGGCCCTATTAGCCCAAAGGATGGCATTAAGCAGCTGCTATCCCTCTAGTGCCTGGATAGCCTCTCTTCTAGAGCTGACTGAGGACTCAATAGCTTTAGCTCCAATTAATACTACTTCTAGTCCTTCTTTAGAATCAGGCTTAGTACAGGGGCCGGCTATGACCTTATAGTTAATAGAATTAATTACTAGGTCCTAACTTAGCAGTACTCTATTTTATATAGCTTCTTATTATGCCTTCTATATAATCAGTTTAGATAACTTCTAAAACAGAGTATTTACTATAATATTCTCTTACTTTAAATAGTAAGTAATCTTAAAGTCATAAAGTGCTAGATTGTTCGCTTACTATGCTTACTTATTATTAAGGCATTATTTAATTAAAAAGTACTTAAGGGCTTTATAGTTAGTAATAACTAAGAATTACTATTAGAGCCTTAAGAGCTTAGTATTCTATTCCTTTAAGGCTAATATTATTATAAGCATTTCCTAGTTATAAATTGGGTAATATATCTCTATATTATTTATTATCTTAAAAAAGAAAGCTATAAAGTGCTAGTCTCTATCTTCACTTTTCTAAGTTAGTATTATAACTACTATACCTCTTAATATATTAATCTTAATAATCGTATTATAAAGAGAGTCATACTAGGCCTAGTATAGAGCTAATAAAATCACTAACTTTATAGCCTTTATTATAGTTATCTTCTCTTTAGTTTACTTCTATAAGATCTCTTTCTTTATTAATAGTATAAGTAGTCATACTATCTAACTATAAAACTTAATAAACTTTTAATAGAAGTTATAAAACCTAAAGAAGGCTTATACTTTTTATACATTTATTAGTTCTTCTTAGTCTATAATAGCCTTTATCTTTTTTAAGTTTATTTAGATTCTATTTATTATAATTATAAAGCTTAGGAACTCTATCTTTATAATATAAAATTCTGATTTATTAATATCTACTTATAACCCTATTATAACTAAGCATTCTAAGACTATATTAATATATACTTTATAGTCTTTAATATTTTCTAAGTAAATAAGAATATTATTAATATATACTATATAGTAAATATCTAAGAGATTTATTAGGATATAGTTAATATAAGCTTAGAAGTATAAAGGGCTATTAGTTAGATTAAACAGTACTATCTTATACTTATAAGTACTATACTAAGTCTTAAAGGCTATAAAATCCTTAGAATCTAGAAATATTTATATCTAATAGAAGGCCTATTAGATATTAAGTTTTATAAATACTTTTGCCTTTACTAGCCTTAACTGAGTTTCTTCTATTAAAAGTAATATATAATATTCCTTTACTATTAACTTATTAAGCTTTCTATAGTCTATATAAAAACACTATCCGCTATTCTTCTTTTTTATAAATAGAACTAATAATACATATAGCGCATTACTTACTAATATAATAAATCCTTTCTATAAGTACTTCTTAATATAGTTCCTTATTACTTCTAGCTATTTAAAGCTTAATTTATATATTAGTAAGACCTTCTAACTATTAAGGATTAGCTTTTTTAATTCTAGCTTTATATTAATACCTAGCTAGTAAAGTAATAAGGTATTAGACTTAGCTTTAAAGAAAGCATATTATAAGTATAAGTACTATTAAGATAACTTTAACTCTACCTTCTCTTTTAATTTAAGTATATCTTTATAAAGGTTCTCCTCTCTAGCTTCTCTCTATTCTAATCATTCTTTAATAATCTTATTAATCTCTTAAAGAGTGACTTTACTAATCTATTTAGTATCCTTTTACTTAATTACTCTCTCCTACTACTTACTAGTACTAATAATACTGATTTTAATTATAACTCCCTTAGTATTAATTATTAGTCACTATAGTAAGTCAGCTTGAATTATTACTAGCTTAGTATTAAAGTCCTTTATTAGAAGAGAGAGCGCTATATTCTTTAATGCTCTATCTATTTTAATTATATTCTCTTTAGTATTATCTAACTATTGCTTCCTTAGTAAGCAATCTCCTTTCTTAAGGATCCGATCTTTATAAGCCTTCTTTTATTCTACGCTTAGTTAGTTATATTATTTTATATCAGCCTGGTCCGCTAGCCTTAAATAGTAAGAGCCCTTTAATAAAGATATTAGTATTATAATATCACTATTAGAGTAATCCTTCAGCCTATTATCAGGCTATTATAAGTAGTGATATTTAGTAGAGATTTTTATATTATACTTTTTAAACTACTTCCTCTTAATAATTAAATCTTAATATATCCTAAGTTCTAATATTAGATAATTTAGCTATTATTTACTATTTATATTTAGTATTATTACTATAATATAAGTAATCCATTATTATCTGCCCTTATATCCTTTAATAGCAAGTCCTTACCTTAGGATTAGGATTTAATAGCTCTATAGTTATTAGTACATCCTTAGAGCTAGATCCTTATTTATAAAGATATAACTATCTGCTTTAGTATTATATAGACTTTTAACTTTAATTACTAACTCTAAACTTACTATTATATAAGGATAGTAGAGCTTCTCCTTATTAAGTAGTTTATTTATATTAATCAAGCCCTTATTAAAGATTAGTAACTATAATTCAAGTCTTAAAAAGAAGACTTTCCTTAAGACTCATCTTTTTCTAATTTAGAAGATAACTTATCTAATTCATTAGAGATTATAATAGTAATCGTCCGCCCTGCCTTCTTAGCCTTAGTATAAACTTTATTCACTTTGCCCCCTTCTAGACACTCTTAGTAAGTATAGCTGACTTTTTTATACTTAAAGCATTTCCCTTCTTTAATTAGCTTATAGACCTTTAGGTTCTTAAAAGTCTATTTACTATTAATCTTAGTTTTTAAGTATTTAAGTATTAAAGTTACTAACTTTTTAATATTCTTCTTCTTAGTAATAGTACTATTACTCTTATTAGTTTATAACTTGCTAGTCTTCTTACTATCCTTCTTTATTAAAGTCTTTATATAAGCCTCTTCTATTACTATAATATTACTAAGTACTATTATAAAGGTATTAAAGCGCTATATAGTTATAGTATGTTTTATCTTTACTAATACTTTATTATAAAGCTCTTTCTTCTAATCTCTTTTAAGGATCTTAGCATTATTTACTATAGCTAAGAACTTAATATAAAAGCTATACTAACTACTATTAATATAGTATCTTAAGGCCTTAAACTCCTCTTACGCTTTAATCTTCTTATTCTTATTTTAGAAGAGAGTCATTAGGGCTTAGAAGATATCTTCAGCAGTCTTAAAAGCATCTTCTTTAGTATTCTTAAGCATACGGAGGCGTAAATAGGCAGTTATAATACCCTTATAATAACTGAAAATATAATATACCTTATCCTCCTCTTTAAGGTAGTCTTATAAGCCGTCATATTATAGCTTATATCTAGCCTTAATAAGCCAGTCTTTAAAGTCCGGTTCCTTACTATTATTAAGCTCAGGTAGGTCACTCTCCTGCTTCTAGCATAGCTTAGTCTTAGCCGTTATCTCGCTCCTGAGAGGCGTGTCTGTATAAAGAGGGGCAGTATGCTATACTGCTTTTAACTATGCTAGTTCCTTATTAATCCGTACTACTTTAGCATAGGCTATTGCTTTAGCCTTAATTGCCTTATTATACTCTTTAATAAGTCACTTAGTTATCTTAATATGCTTATTATATAATTTGATAAGCTTATCTTACTGCTCTCTGATTACTAATTGCTTAGTAAAATTATAAATTATTAAGGCTTATACTTTAAGGTATTTCTAGACTATTAATTTAATATTATTAGTATTAATTAGGAGGTTTTTAAATCTCTTATCTTAGTCTTTTATATAGATTATAAATTAGCTATTATTTATAATCTTATAAGTTTAAATATTTAAATCTTCTTTAATAGAATCTACTATGAATTATATAAAAGGTCTAATAGATATCCCTTTATTATCTTCTATATTAATAGTCCCTTTATTATCCTTATTTATAGACTTAGTAAAGTATTACTAGACTTACTAATAAAAAGCACTCTCTTAGTATACCTTATTAATACTCTCTTTATTAGTACTCTATACACCTAACTCAGAGCTCTTAATTATATTAACTACTAATTAGTTCTAATTAATAGTAGTTTACTATTTGTACTTACGTTTTACTATAAGTAAGCGGATCTATAGTTAGATCTAATATAATGATTAACTTTATACTAATATATATTAGAGTTAATTAAGATATAAGTAAAAAGAATAAAGGATTATAATATAATATTACGGGCTAGATAAGATTAATTTAAGAGGTAATATTACTATATTATAAGAATATTATAATAAAGAGAAAAGAGAAAGCGGGCAGGCGTGTATATGCGTATATGCATTAATAGTCCCTGTAGTCTGCTCTGTGCGTTCTAGTTATATATTAACCCTACTTTGAGTCCAGCACTCTAGACGCTTTTATTATAAAAAACCTCTTTTAATATTACTCTTTATTATAATAATTATATAAATAATATAAAAGGCTAAAAAGAACTTAGTCTTTATAATATAAGTTATAAAGCATTTAATTAATTATTTAATTTCTTAACTTAGGCTATTTTAAGTAGTTTAAAGTACTTAATATTAAGAGACTGTAAGAGCCTGATATTCAAACTCTAAATTGCTTTAGTTATTAAAGTTATAGTCCTTAGTAGCGCACACTCAGAGAGGGGCCAGAGGTTAAACAGTTAAAAAAAAAATATAACTAATAGTGAATAATAGTATGAGGGCCCAAAACCCAAGCCTAAGGCAATAGCAACTCAGAATGACTAGAGTTTTTACTGTATTAGAGTACAAGCCTTACTGTCCTATTCAACCCTTTAAGATGCATTACTAAAAAAGCTAGACAGAAAAGCTAGACAGAAAAGCTAGATATCAGAAGGCAAAATCGTCATACAATAAAAGCCCCATAAGGGTTCGTCGCATTCCAAGTTACCTCATCGCAATTCTAAGTCGCAATTTAACTCTTTATAATTCCAGATCGCAATTTAACTCATCAGAGACTAACTATAATAAACACTATAATAAACGTCTAGTATAACACACTCTACGCTCCTAGTAACTCAGGTTTTAGCAGCTACTATGCTCTTTCTATATATAACCTAGATACTAAGCTTAGTAAGGATATAGAAACCTTTAATAAGCTAAAGGCTATAATAGCAGATTATAGTCTTAAGGAAACTAGAACCATTAAGACCTAGTGACTTTCTAATAGTAAGTGAGTTACCTTAGCGATCTTTAAGACTAAAGTATTCTTAAGACTATGTCTCTTTAAAGGTAACTAATAATTTAAGAACTAGATTAAAAATGAATGATACTTCTTAAGATAACTAATAGTAAAGCTAGTAACTAAAATATCTTTAGAAGAAATAGCATTCTTAGAGTTACTAGCTAATATTAATGAGGGGTGGATAATATAAGTTATAAGCAATGTGGCTATTATTAATACGCAAAAGGACTAATGTGCTAGAAACTGAAGGGTTCCTGCTGGATGGAAGGATGTGGCGGAAGGAGGTTCTATTAATATAAGGGAGGAGGGATAAGAGTCTATCTATAACTAGATCGACCAATCAATCGAGTCCTTCGTTTCATAACAACTCAAGCAATGCAAACACGTGACTGTATAGAAACGCGGCAACGAGGAACGCAGCAGCGCAGAAACAAAAGTCCGAACAGCGGTTTTAACAGCGGCTTTAGTTATAAATAGCTTAAAGTGCGCAGGGTTTATATATAGAATCCGGAAATAAGCCGGAAATAGGAGGCTTAGTCAGTAAAAGTGGGTCTGACTAAAATAGTAATAAAATGAAATAAAAAAGGTATTTTTTAATTAAAATAATATTAAAATTAATTAGAATTAATTAATGTCTAAGTTCTATTTTTAAAAGAAGAAATAAAAAGAGAGTATATATAGTAATACAGTGTAGCACAGTATGAATAACACTGCTTTATACAGTATTCAAGCTTTTAAGCTCTAACAGAGACTAAAGTATATAAAATAAATAAAGTAATATATAAAGTATAATAATATTATTCTCTTTATAATATTTCTTAAAGTTAATAGAGTAATAACTTTTATACTTATTAAGGATTAAAAAATAATAGTAACTAATTAATTAATTCTTTATATACTAGTTAAAGTACTTACACTACTTAAGAACTATTTTATTATTAGTCTAGCTATTTTAAGTTATTATAATAGCTTAATTGCTTAAAAGGTTACTTTTTTAATACTAGCTAATAAAATAATATTAGCCTATAACTATAATAAATAGCTAGATTGCTTAGCCTTCTGTATTAATTATTTAAATAACTATAACGTACTTAATAAGTGAGTGAGCTAAATAAGTGAGTGAGCTACATATACTATCACAGCCCGGTCTGCACAGACCACGTAACGCTAGTCAAAGCATACCCACCCCGCTAATTTCTAACCAATCCCATTAGATCACGATTCCGAACCGTGATCCTAATAATGGATTACAGTCTCCAACCGCGATCCTAAAGGATAGATCACGATCCTAAACCGTGATCTATTAGTATAGCATTAGTATATAAGCACATTCATTTAGCACTTTTATAAAGATAATCTTACTAGCTATTAACATACTTAGTTATATTAAATCTACTATTCTACTATTACTAGACTATAACTTATATTACTTATTATAATATCCTTAATCTACTTAATTATAAATACTATATGCTTTAGACCTACTTTAGAGCCTTAGTATAAGCCTAACTATTATATATTAATAGCCCTTATTCAGTATATTACTATATTAACCTAAGCAATACCTTATACTATTAATATATCCGGAATAAACCGAACTCCTATTATTCTAAGCAGTGCGCTAACACCCCTAGCATACATAACCCTACTAAGCAACGCTAAAATAGTAACGGAGGTCTAGTAACTTCATGCCCTTATTCAAACTCTATAGTAATAAGTATAGAATTAACTAGCTATAGTAATTACTATAACTACAAATAATAACCGCGACCTAAGAGAAACGATTAAGCTACTAAAGCCTAAACTATTTAATAGTTCATTAAGCGATATAATTCTATTCATTATTAGAATAAAGAAATACTTTCGATTCTTCTTATAACGTCTTATATTATCTAAAGTATGCTTATTATTTATAAATAACTTAATAATTAAGAATACTAAGGATTAGTTTAAACTAATTATAAAGGACTTCTTAAATAATAATAAAGCTAGCTAGAACTAAGATACTATTAATATCTTTATAGATTAGGAAAACTTTAAAAAAGCAATTAAAGACACTTTTAATATAATTAATAAAAAAAGGCAGGTAGTAACTAAGATTTATAAGATTAAGTAAATCTAATCTACTATTACTTATATTATTATATTCTAATAAGTTACTTCTAAATTAGAATAAGATAATAATATACTTATAGAAATCTTTTACTAAGGACTTAAAGAAGAAGTTAAAGATAAGCTATATAAAGCCAACTGACCTAAAACACTTACTAAGTATATCACTATAGCTATTAAAATTAATGAATGATAGTATAAAAGATAAAAGGAGAAGGCTAAGAACTAATAAAGAAGCTAAAGAAGTAACTACAATCTGTACTACCTAAAGAACTAAGATAATCAGAAAGATAAGAACTAGGTTAATACTTTCTATAGAACTCAAACCAGACTTATAGAACTTAGAGCAGCTTAGTAAGACTACTCTAAGATTAAATACTAGAATTATAATAAAATAGAATACTTTAAGAATAAGTACTAAAACCCTAAGATAAATTAGAAGCATAAGCCTATACTAGAAGGTAAGAACCTCTAATCTACTAACTACTAGTACTTATCTAAGACCCTTACTATAACTAGAAGCGGCTACTATAGCACGTTTAATAAAGCCAGAAAAGATATAATCAACTCTGAATCTAAACCTAAGACTACTGAATAATAAGATAAAATAGAAGCTAGAAGAGAAGCCTACTAAAGCGAATAAGCATAATAATTAGTAAAGGAAATACTAAAAGAAAAGCAAGCACACTTAGTATATAAAGGCAAAAGTGCCTAAAGATATTACACTAAACGCAAAGCAGCTAGAAAAGCTAACAGACAATAGGACCCCATCCTAAAAGGCCGACCTATAAAGAACACTATAAATAGAAAAACTCTTACTATAGTTAAAAAAGGCAATAAATGCGCACGATTCATACCTATTCTAAAAGATAGCAAATCCTACTAATAGAAGGTCGAAGAAGAAATCCCTAATAGATAGCTAAACTAAGTCAGAGTAGACTACAGCTAAGTAAGAAACGCACCTAGTATAACCTTCTAACTACCCAAAACCTAAGCTATACTAATAAATAATAATTATAATTATTAATAAATTAGTTATACTAAGAATAAGTGTCTAGTATTATTTTCTAAGAAAGGCAAATAGACCTAGAATAAGCTCTATAATAATAAGAAACCTAAGCGAAGCAGTAAACGATAAGACACTAGTACTAGCAAGCACTACGAACCCTTATAAAACAGAACCACAGAAGGCAGACAATGCCTAAAGACCTATCGCTTCTTAGATAAACTTAGTTAAGAACCAGAGCTCATCCTTATACCTATAGACAAATACCCAGATAGTAGTAATAATAAATAGGCAGACCCTTACTATAAGGAATATAGGGAGTCCTTAATAAAAGTAAAGGAATAGTAAAATATAGTAAAAATCAACCCATAAAGAATCTATATATAGATAAATAATGAAGATTAATACTAGTAAATAATTAGAGAAAGATAAAAACCTTAAGCTAAAGAGAATCTTTATATTTATGCTTAATTAAGGCTTAAAGCATAAAGTAATAAAGAAATACCCTAAGGAGAGTTCTTAAATAACTTCTATATTAGAATGGATAACCCCTAATATTATAAACTTATATAGATCTTATACTATAACTTACATTATGAAAAGTATATCTATAGTAAATAGAAAAATAATAATTTTCCTATATAATTAGAAGATTACTTAATATCCACACTATACCTTTATAATAAAATCAAGGGCTATTAAATAAGGAGTTTTAGACCTATTAATAGGATTATAATTCTAGAGTATTCTAATAAGTTTTTCTTTTTAGAATATATTAAAAGACTAGTAAACCTAATATAATATAATAAAGAAGACTGCTTAATTTATACTTAAGCTAAGATTAACTTATAGTATATATAATAAGATGAATAAAAAGATCTAATAGCTAACTATACTAAGTAAATGCAGGCACTACTAATAAAAAACGATAAATGCTACTTATAGAAGAGCGATAAGCAAGTGATAATATAAAAGGAAAATCACTTCTATTAAAAGCTCTATATATAGCACAAATAGTAATAAAACGAAAGACACTTAAGCTAAAAGTACGAGTTAATAGTATATAACTCACTATATTAATAAACAGTAGAGCTAAAGCAGATTATATTAATCCAAAGGTGGTTAATAAGCTAAAGCTATTATAAAAGTATAAGAAAGAAGCCTATATATTATATAACCTTAAAAGCAATATATTTAATTATAAAGATAGATAGATTATTAAAGAATTTAATTACTTAAAGGTTTTCATTAATAGAAAAAACTAAAGTATTATTCTTAATATTATTCTAATAAGGCATTATAATATTATACTTAAGTATCTATAGCTAAGAAAATATAACCTATATATTAATTAGAGAACTGGCTAAGTACTAGTTAATAATAATAATATACTCCTTAGTAATAATAAAAGCGACTTAGAAGAAGGAGAATCTCTAATCTTAATCCCTAAAGATAGTAAGGGTAAGAATTTGCATAAGGAAATAATAGATACTTTATCACCCCTAATAGGAATATAATATAAATACTAGAAAGGTAAGAGAAATACACTCTAAAGAACGATCGAATGCCTTTAATAATAGTTTAAAGAAATAAATAAAAACCTTAAAAAATAGAAAAAAGAATAATAAAAAAATCCTAAAGATAATAGGCTTAAGAATATATTAGTATAGTACTATATTTATAAAAAGCTCTTTATAGAAGAACTTGAGATAAGACTATTAGAATTCAGTTAATAGGACTATGAAATTATACTAAAAGACAGAGCATTACCTACTTTCTATAAGATTTTTAACCTTAATAAAATATAACTATAAACGCTTAAGGAATATATTAAAGATATACTATATAAAGGATATATTAGGATATCAAAGTCCTTAGCTAACTATTTAATTATATTTATTCTTAAAAAGAATAGTAAACTCTAACTTATTATAGATTATTACTACTTAAATGATATTATATTAAAAGATCAAACTCTATTATTACTTATTATAAAGCTTAAGGACTGGCTTTATAAAATGAAGTTCTTTATAGCATTAGATCTTAAAAATGCATATAGCTTTATCTGTATTAAAGAAAGATATAAATAGAAAACTGCCTTTAGAATAAAGTTTAGACTATATAAATACTTCATTATGCCTTTTAGACTTATAAATATACTAGCTACATTTTAATAAATGATTAATAATATACTATAAGAGTACTTTAATATATTTATTATATATTACTTAAATAATATTCTTATCTTTTCTAAAATGGAAGAAGAATATACTAAGTATATTTATAATATACTATAAGTACTATAAAACTATAAGTTATTAATTAAACTAGAGAAAAGTCATTTCTATACTTTAGAAGTAGAATTTCTTAAATATATAATCTCTTATAATAAGATTAAGATAGATCTAAAGAAAATCGCTATAGTTAGTAAATAGCTAAAACTAATAAATATTATAAAAGTATAAGCCTTCTTTAGATTTACTAATTACTATTAAAAATTCATTAAAAGGTTTAGTAAATATACTATACTACTTACTAACCTTATATAGAAAGGAGTAGAATTCAAATAGGACGTTAATATAGAAAATGCATTTAATAAAATTAAGAAGATTATATTAAATAAGCCTATTTTAATAACCTTTGACTTTAAATAAGAAATCGAATTAAAAATAGACTCTTTAGACTTTATATAAAGCGCTTAGATTAGATAATAAGATAATAATAGAGTATTATACCCTATTGCCTTCTTTTCTTATAAAATACATAGTATAGAACTTAACTACTCTATTTATAATAAAGAATTCCTTATAATTATTAACGCCTTTAAGGAATTCTAATACTACTTCTTAAGAAGTAAATATAAGATTAAGGTCTATATAGACTATAAGAATATCTTATACTTTATTACTACTTAAGAACTTAGCAGATAATAATTATAGTACGCTAAATACCTCTTAGAATTTAACTATATTATTATTTATTATAAAAGCTTAGAAAATAGAAGAGCTAATACTATTAATTAATAATATGACTTTAATAATAGTAAAAGAATAGTTAATAAATAATTCTTATACTTTATGCCTAAAGAATACCTAAAATAGAAATTCGTTACAAAAGCCTAGAAAGGAATAACACCTCTATAGCCAGAACACTTAGAACTGATCTAGAATAACAGACCAGCTCTCCATTAAATAGACTAGGCCTAAGGATATACTAGAAAAATCATATATAAGGATAGACTCATTATTATTTCTAATAGCTTCTAATACTAAATAGTGCGAGACTTGCATATAGAAAGACTATATAATAGAGATATTAATATACTATAATAATACATTACAAAAACATACTAAACCTATAGACTTAATGAGGCGCTCTATAACATAATTAAAGAATGCCTGAAGTATTACCCGCTAAAATAACTACTAGTAGAATACTTAAAAAAACTAGAGAAACCAGATAACTACCGATTTAATTAAGTTACTAATAGCTACCCTTAGAAAAAGCATATTAAATAAAGTAAAGATAGCAGGATCATTATACTAAATAATATAAAGAAGTACTTTATATAATACTATTATAACTAAGCATACGATAGGATACCTGCCTAAGCTACTATGCAAATAGAGGAATTCTATAAAATAGAAAATATATATAGAACTATAAAGGACTTAATAGCATAATGCTCTGAATGCCCTAAGAACTAGTTATATATCTCTAGAATGATTACTATAATATAACACTTAGTAGAATAAGGAAATCCACTACTTAGATAAATCTAAGAGTATAATAATATACTATTTAAAGATAAATGAATGAAGAAGCAGTAAGTTCTTAAAGAATTATAGTATAAACTTATATAGGAAATCTACGAATACTCACTATATAGACACTAGGGAGTTAATAAAACCCTTAATAGAGTTAGAATGACCTATAAATTCTTTAGAATAAAGGCAGTAGTTCGAACTATTATTTAATAATATAACCTTTATATAAAAACTAAAGTATAATACTATAAACTATATAAAGAATTATAACCCTTACTAATTATAATATAATTATAAGACTCTATTATAATGGATTTTATTATAAAGTTATTCTTATTAAAAGACTTAGTAATTAAAACCCTTTATAATAGCATTCTTATTATTATAAATAGACTTATGAAATTTTCCTATTTTATACCTTACTAAGAATTAATAGATATAAAGCAATTCACTTATATCTTCTTAAGAAATATTATTAGTACTTATAGGCTACTTTTAGAAATTCTCTTTAATAAAAGACCCCTATTCGCTTCTAAGTTTTAATAAGCACTAATAGACTATTTAGGATTAAACTACTAACTCTTTATAGCATTCTGACTCTAGACAGACAGATAGACAGAAAGAACGAACTAAATACTAGAATAGTATCTTTATTATTATATTAACTATAAATAGAATAATTAGATTAAGAAGCTTCTAACTGTATAGTTAAGCTATAATATAGCTATTTATAAAAGTACAAAACTCACTCTAGTATATACTAATTTTAGATTCACTTCTAATACTTATAAAGCAAGTTATAATAGATTAATCACTCCTAAAGCTATCCTTATATTAGAAAAATTAAAAAATCTATATAGAGAAATGAAGACTAAACTCGAATTTATTAGAAACTAAATGAAAAAATATTATAATAAAAAACGGATAAAGGGACCATCCTTCTGAAAAGGAGATATAGTATACCTCGCTATAAAAAATATCGAAATAAAACGAGAAAATAAAAAACTGGACTATAAATATATCAGACCTTATAAAATTACTAAAAAAATCTTAGAAAATAACTACTAGTTAGACTTATTACTAAAAGTCAGACTTTACTTAGTCTTCTATATCTTACTTCTTAAGACTATAAAAGATATGATTTACACTAAGTATAGTAATGAATATAAGACTAAGGTTAAAGAACTAAAGGAATATAAAGTTAAAGAAATTATTAATATATAATAAGTTAATAATAAGACTGAATACCTTATTAAATAGAAGAACTACCCTAAAAGTAGTAATTAATAAGAACCTGTTAAAAACCTTACTTATATATAGTGCTTACTAAAGAACTTTCACTAATAATACTAAGCTTAATTAAAGACCTAATATTACTAAAATCACCCCTAAGACTAAAAATAGACTAGTCAGTCTCCTTTAGAATACCTAATAACCTTAGGTTATAAACCACCTATTTCTTATAAGCCTTTAATACAGGAAAGACCCCGTCCTCCTTATCTAACTCTTATATCCCCTGCTTAAATAAATCAGAACCCCGCTCCTTTACCTTCTTCTTAATCTTTCTAATCTAAGCTAAATAGTTCATTACTATTATTAAAGATGCCTGCAGTTTAACTAGCTAGTTATAGATAAGCATGATTTAATTACTAGCTTCCTCTTCCTCCTATATAAGCTTCTTCTACTAATTAATTAGCCTATTTACTAAAGAAATATTAATATAAAATCTACTAAAGAAAGAAGGAATACTTTATATAAAGATACTATATAAACACTATTATAAGACTGACTATAATAAATACATTCCTTATAATAATCAGAATGATTAGTATCCTCTATTTAATACTTAATCTTATGCTTAAAATAATAAGTATAAGGCATATTAGTAATATAGCTATTAAACTTAGTAAAATTTTAAAGAGATTCGCGCTTAATTATCTTTTTCGTTTTTTTAATTACCTTCTTCGCCTTTTGCTTTATTACATACTATAGCATTATATTAGCATACCTATGAATATTTATAGAAGGAAGTTATAGACTAATATTAGAAATTATACAAGGCCTACTTATATAGCTTTAAGGATAAGACTAACGGAGGGGAGATATTATATTATAGCCCGGTCTGTACAGACTATATAATGCTAGTCAAAGCATACTTACCTTACTAATTTCTAACTAATCCTATTAGATTATGATTCTAAACTATGATCCTAATAATGGATTATAGTCTCTAATTATAATCCTAAGGGATAAATTATAATCCTAAACTATAATCTATTAGTATAGTATTAATATATAAGTATATTTATTTAGTACTTTTATAAAGATAGTCTTACTAACTATTAATATACTTAGTTATATTAAATCTACTATTCTACTATTACTAGACTATGATCTATATTACTTACTATAATGTTCTTAATCTACTTAATTATAAATACTACACGCCTTAGACCTACTCTAGAGCCCTAGTGTAAGCCCGACCGTCATATATACTATGTACTAAAAAGAGCTAAACCTTAAATTTTTAAAACTAGCTATCTAATTATTAAAAATAAAATAAAAATAATTTTAATTATTTAATTAAAAAGAAAACTATATAATAATTTTTTTAAACTTTTAAAAAAATTCCTTTATATAGAAATAGCTAAGTATATAGTGTGAATAAGCATATTTAATATAGCTTATTAAGTAATTTTTAAAAAAAAATCTAAGAAAATTTATATTTATTTTTTAATATATAATAGAACTATTTTTATAATATTAGCTATTTTGCTCTTAGTTTTAATTTTAGAGAATATTTTAAAGATATTTTTATTTAAGTGTAAATACTAGGAAATTTCAAAGTAGCTTACTCGCTTATTTAGCTTACTCACTTATTAAGTACGTTAACCTATTTCTAATTTCTAAACTAAACTGATTTCAGGTTTCTATACCTATTTATACTTATAATAACTATTCTACTTATAATTATACTTATTATAAAGCTAGTTTTATTAAAGTTATAAATATTAATTAAATTAATATTATATTTTATAATTATATTCTCTATAAGCTAGAACTAATTATAAATAATAATTAGATTTTTATATTTAGCCTTCTAATAGTTATATTTATAAAAAAAACACATCTTAAGGTCTAGTTATTACTTAATAAAGTTAGAAGTCTAGTACTTACTAATAGGTAATGCATTATAGTCAGTAAGCAGTTAATTAACCATTTTTTTAATACTATATAGTTATAAAAGAAATCCTTATAAATCTAAGTTAAGAATGAACTAAATAATAATCTGCTCCTCTAAATCGGATAGCTTATATAATTTAGGGATAGTATTGCGTTAAGATTGAATGCCCTTTTATTAGTAATATAAGGTCTAAAAATAGACTTAGTAGATGCTTATAGTATATTAGGAACTTAATTTTAGGTTATTTTAAAGAGCTTAGAGAGTAAGAAGTATAGAAGCCTTATTATTAAATTAAAATATATTTAGTAATTAAGAATTAATTAATTAAATAGAAGAAAGAGTAATTAAGAGATTTTTATTATATTTGCTTATTTATTATACTTACTTATTAAATATATTAGTTAATTATAATAGCTATTAATTAATATATATTTTTTTACTTTAATAGTAAAGAGTAGTATTATATAGTGCTAATAGCTATTATACTAGCTATTGCTTAGCCCTTCTAGAGTCAGCTTATTACATTTAATTAATTAATCTAAAGGTCATAGGTTCGAGTCCCTCCTTTAGATCTAGGCTTATAAGGGCAATCATCCATAAGGCGTATAAACGCAGGAGATGCAGAAGCTGGGGGATGTGTAGTAAGGTCAGTAAGAGAAGGGGCATATGTTATAGGCTAGAGCTTTGCTCTAGCCTTATAGTAGAAGACTTTGTATAGCTAGTTAGTTGATTGTGATAGTGATTAATTAATACGTATTCTTTTGCCTTAGTGGTAAAGAGTAGTGCTATACAGCGCTAGTGGCTGTTGCGCTAGCTATTGCTTGGCCCTTCTGGGGTCAGCCTATTATAAAACTGTATTTAAACTGAATATTTAAATAGTATAAAAAGCATTTATAAGCTATAAAAATAAGAAAAAAGATAAATCTAATAGTAAAATAGAAGGACTTAATGCTTATTAAGAATAGAATAATTAAGACTAAAGATACTTATTAAAGTACTAAGGATTTAATAACTAGGATTAAGGTAAGTAAGAATGTTTATAATAGAATTAGAACTAGTTACTATACTAATAAAAAAGATAGCCTTACTAATAGATCTACTAATAGAATAATTATAACTCTCTATCCTATATAAATAATAAGTAAGATAATTATAATAATTAGCTTAATAGAAATTAAGAACTAGACTACTAAAAGTAACTATAGTAATAAGAGAATTCATTCTTAGGATAGAAAGAAGTAATAGTAAAAGAGAACTTATAAAATAAAAACTATAACTTAAGCCACTTTTAATAAAACCTCTAGTACTTCTTTTATTATAATAAAGTTCTTATATATTAAATATATAATTAATAAGGAAATATCTTATTTAGCTCCTATTAAATAAGACTATAAATAATATATTTAAAATCTTATGATTTTTAACTTTATAATAGTATATAATATACTTTAAAAAGCTTATCTTCTTTATATTATAACTATAAAAGATATCTATAATAAGAACCTTTAATAAAGTTAGAATTTAAGTATTAAATATACATCTAATAGTTTTAAAACTCAGGATATATCTTATCCGGTTTTACTATAATTATAAAGGCTATAGTAGTAAAAGGAGTGGAAGGAATAGAAGGTTATTAGTAGAACTCAGTAATTATAGGTTAAGGAATTAACTAATTAGAAAAAGGATTAAAGATTTAGAAAGAAGAGAAGAAAAGCATTATAAAAGTAATAAAAATAATATAATTAGTTAAAAAATGCATATATTAATAATAATAATCCTTTTAGACTAATTAAAGAAAGCCTTAGCTTTATAAAGAGATTACTATTTAGTTATATATTTAATTTAATAAGGGATTTAAATAATTTATTATAATAAAACTAAGTAAGATATATTCTAAGTTTTAAAACTATTAGATATATATCTAATGCTTAAACTCTAACCTTATTAAAGGTTCTTATTATAAATGTCTTTTATAATTATAATATAAAGAAGATAGGCTTTCTAAAGTATATTATATACTATTATAAAGCTAAAAATTAGGAAATTCTAAATATATTATTTATAATCTTCGCTATTGAAACCGCTGTTCGGACTTTTGTTTTTGCACTGCCGCGTTCCTTATTATCGCGTTTCTGTATCACGTATTTACATTGCTTGAGTTATTATAAAACGAAGGACTCGATTAATTAGTCGACCTAGTTATAGATAGACTCTTATCCCTCCTCCCTTAACCACTAAGAACTTATTAGTAGAACCTCCCTCCACTATATCCTTCTATCTCAGTCCTTTTATATATTAATAATAGCTATATTACTTATAACTTATATTATCTACCCTTTATTAATATTAGCTAATAATTCTAAGAATACTATTTCTTCTAAAGATATTTTAATTATTAGCTTTATTACTAATTATCTTAAGAAGTATTATTTATTTTTAATCTAGTTCTTAAATCATTAATTACTTCTAAAGAAGTATAGTCTTAAGAATACTTTAGTCTTAAAGATCGCTAAAGCGACTTACTTACTATTAGAGAGTCGCTAGGTCTTAATAGTTCTGGTTTCCTTAAGACCACAATCTGCTACTATAGCCTTCAGCTTATTAAGGGTTTCTATATCCCTACTAAGCTCAGTATCTAGGTCATATATAGAAAGAGTATAGTGGCTGCTAAAACCCGAGTTATTAGGAGCGTGGAGTGTATTGCGCTGGACGTTTATTGTAGTGTTCGTTTTGGTCTCTGATGAGTTGAATTGCGATCTGGAATTGTAAAGAGTTGAATTGCGATCTGGAATTGTAAAGAGTTGAATTGCGACTTGGAATTGCGACGAGCTTGGAATGCGATGAACCCTTACGGGGCTTTTATCGCATGACGATTTTGCCTTCCGACATCTAGCTTTTCTGTCTAGCTTTTCTGTCTAGCTTTTCTATCCAGCTTTTCTATCTAGCTTTTCTGTCTAGCTTTTCTAGTGACGCATCTTAAAGGGTTGAATAGGACAGCAAGGCTTACACCCTGATGCAGTAGAAACTCTAGTCATTCTGAGTTGCTGTTGCCTTGGGCTTGGGTTTTGGGCCCTCATACTATTATTTACTATTGGTTATATATTTTTTTTTTAACTGTTTAACCTCTGGCCCCTCTCTAAGTGTGCGCTGCTAAGGACTATAACCTTAATTATTTATAATCTTATTTAATAGAAGCTAAAGGAGATATTTCTTTATTAATTCTATATTTTATATATAAGGACTTTATAGCCCTTCTTAAATATATTTCCTTATAATATATTTATTACTTAAGGACTTATATATAAAAAACTCTTTTTAAAAGAAAAAAGAAATTCTTATATTTTTCCTTTATTAAGGAATTTAAGAGAAAACCTTATATTAGGTTAAAAACTCTCAGTTATTTTTAGTAGCTTTATAGTTATATAGACTTAGAAATTCTCTTAATTTATTAAAGTCTATAAAGTTTAAACCTTTAGTAAAGAAATCTACTATATTATCCTTACTTTTTATAAAATATAAAGTTATTTTCTCTTCTTTTATCTTATCTCTTATTATAAAGTCCTTATATATAAAATATATAACTAATAAAAAAATATCTCCTTTAGCTCCTATTAAATAAGAGTATAAATAATATATTTAAAATCTTCTAATTTTTAGCTTTATAATAATATATAATATACTTTAAAAAGCCTATCTTCTTTATATTATAACTATAAAATATATCTATAATAAGAACCTTTAATAAGGTTAGAGTTTAAATATTAAATATATATCTAATAGTCTTAAAACTTAGAATATATCTTACCCGGTTTTATTATAATAAATTATCTAAATCCTCTATTAGATTAAATATATAATTAGATAGTAATCTCTCTATAAAGCTAGGCTTTTTCTTTAGTTAGTCTAGCAGAATTATTATTATTAATATATGCATTTTTTAACTAATTAAATTAAACTATTTACCTTTTTAATTATCTTTTCTTACTCTTTCTGAATTATTAATCCCTTTTCTAATTAGTCAATTCTTTAACTCATAATCACTGAGTTCTACTAATAACCTTCTACTCCTTCCACTCCTTCTACTACTATAGCCTTTACAGATTATGAGCCCGGGTCTCGCACTTGGGTATACCTTCTGATTGGTCACTTTGACTATTAGATTGAAGACTTCTCTTAGGTCTAGACTTTCTAAGTCTATAAAAGCTCTTCTAAGTTTTTTAGACTTTAAGAACTTCTTTTCTTCTAAACTCTATAAGTTTCTGACTTTATAATGGGGTCTGGGGAAAAATCCTCTTCTATACTTAAACTAAAAGGTAGTAAAAACTACATAGTTTAGTCTCTTAGAATAGAGGTATACTTAACTAAGCAAAAGCTAGTTAAAGGAATAGTTAAAAAAGACTATACTAAAAGTGCTGATATACTAGCAGAAATTCGACTCCTATTAGAGGATGGACCTCTCTTCTAAGTTAAGCAGGTAACCTCTGCTAAACAAGCCTGGGATTCCTTAAAGAACCTCTATAACTCTTCTAGTTTTACTAGTGACTTTCTTATACTAAGAGAGTTATTAGAAGGAAGCTATTTAAGTCTTCTAATAAAAGGATATTTTAATAAGTTAAAGGAGCTTACTAATAAGTTAGTTACTAGAGAAATCTCTCTTCTAAAGCCTTTTATTATTGCCTTTTTACTTTATAACCTTAAAGAAGAGTATAGTAATTACACTACCTCTATTATCCAAGCCCTAAGAAGCAATTCTAAGGCTTATAATCTTAAATCTCTTTCCTCTTCCTTATTAAATAAGTTTAGAAGACTTAAGACTTTTAAAGAGGTAATTAGCTTTACTAAGTCTAAAAAACCTTAGAAAAAGAATAAGAGAGCTTTAAAATGCTCCTACTATAAGCTCTGAGGGTATACAGATAAGGATTATTACTTTTTACATCCTAATAAAGCCCCTAAAGGCTTTACTAACTTCAGAATTTCTAAATCTACTTCTAAAAAGATTACCTTACTTAATAAGAAGAGAGAAGAAAGAGAAGAGAAATAAGAACAACTCCTAGTCTCTCTAGCTAATAAGAAGGCTATTTCTAAAGTTAATGAAGACTCTAAGTCTAATTCTGAGTCAGAAGATCTAATAGATCTTAAAATCCCTCCGACTATTGCTTAAGCTTTAGATAAGATTGACTAGGTAAATAACCCTAATAATAACTATAAAAATAACTATAAAAATAAACTTTTATTAGAAATAATAAGAAGAGATATACTTCGAATTCTAAAAATTTTAAAGAAATATAAGAAAGTAAGATCTCTTTTTAATAATATAAAAAATATAATTAACTTTATATATAATACAGGAGCTACTAAGTATATAATATTAGATAAAAGCTTATTTATAAGTTACTATAGTATAAATAAAGTTATTTCTTAGGGCTAAGTATCTATATTAGTTATTAAAGGCTATAGTAATATAAAATTCTACTTTTTAAATAATAATAATATATATATATTAAAAAACTATTATTATATTCCTGAATTAGAAGTTAATTTAATAAGTTACTCTTCTTTTTAAAAGACTATGTCTGCCTTTTTAGACTATAAATATATATATCTCTTTAAAAATAAAGAGTTAATAACTAAAGGTTTAAAAAGAAATGGATTATACATTCTTCTTTTAAAAATAATAAGGGAAGATAAGGAAACTCTATATATAACCTTACTTTTAAATAATATCTCTCTAACTAAAGAGAGAATTATAACTAAGACTATAGTTATAGATATATATAAATAGTATCTAAGGTTAGCTTATTTAAACCTTAAGACTTTAAGAAGATATCTTCTAAAGCTATATAAAGGAAAATATTCTAAAGATAATATTCAGTTTTAAATACTTTAAGACTAAATAATATAAATAATTCAGTATAAAAACTATATAAAAGCTAAAGTAACTAATAAGATAAAAAGAGTTATAAATAAGACTTAATATAACTTTCTAAATAAAGTAATTATAGATATATATAGTTTTATAATACTTATATTATATTATAAATATAGATATATTATAACTTCCTTTAATAAAAGCACTAAGTTTCTTAAAATATATACTATAAGAAATAAAAGTAAAGCTTTAAAGAAATTTAAAGAATTTAAAGCTAAAGTTAAAAATAATAAGGAAAAAATAACTATAAAAGAAGTTTTTTCTAATAATACTAAGGAATATAGGCATAGCTTAGCCTCTTGTTATAAAAAGAAAGGAATATATTATAACTTTTCTCCTCCTTATACTAAAGAACCTAATGGTTCTACTAAAAGAATAAATAGGACTATTTTTAATAATATAAGAATGATAATTTTCACTTTTAATATACTTAAGTTTCTTTAGTCTAAAGCTTTAGAAACTATAAAATATATATATAATAGAACTTCTCACTCCTCTATAGGGTTCTTATATCCTTTAGAACTTAAGAATAATAAACTTCTTATTTTAAAAGAAATAGATTCTATAAAGACTTTTAGATCTATTATATATTATAAAAATAAGCTTCCTACTAATAAACTAGATACTAAAGCTTATAAAGGCATTATAATAGGCTACTTAGATAATAACTATAAAATCTGGGACTATAAAAAATGCAAGAAAATAATTTCTAGAGATATTATTATCTATAAAAATACCTTCTCTAATAATATTTCTACTATAAATAAAGAAAAAGAAGAGAATAATATAAGTAATAATAACTATTTAATAGAGTCTGAGATTAATATAATAACTAAGTTAGTTATTAATATTCTTAAGAAACCTATAGAATATTATAAAGACTTTCAGGAATTCCCTTTTATATATAATATAACTAAAAGTTATATAGAACCTTCTAGCTATAAAAAGGCTATAGAAAGTATAGATAAAGATAAGTAAATACCTTTTATAAAAATAGAAGTAAAAAAATTACTAGCTTAGAGGGTTTAGTCTATAATAGACCTTCTTAATAATAGAACCCTTATAAAAGGCCGCTGGGTTTATAAGATAAAAACAAACTCTAATAACTCTATTATAAAATATAAGTCTGAATAAGTAGTTTAAGATTATAACTAAATATATAGCCTTAACTATATAAAGACTTTTATAACAATTATAAGACTTGAGACTATAAAGCTATTATTAATAATAGCAGTTATAAATAACTATAAAATAATATAATATGATATTAAAAACGCATTTATTCATTCTAAAATAAATAAAGATATATATACTAACGTATTTAATAAGTGAGTGGGCTAACAAGCGAGTGGGCCACTTTGAAATTTTCTAGTATTTACACCTTAAATGAAAATATCTTTAAAATATTCTCTAAAATTCAAACTAAGAGTAAAATAGCTAATACTATAGAAATAGCTCTATTATATATTAAAAAGTCAATATGAATTTTCTTAACTTTTTTAAAAAATTACTTAATTAGCTATATTAAAAATCCTTATTCATATTGTATACCTAGCTATTTCTATATAAAGGAATTTTTTTAAAAATTTAAAAAAATTATTATATAGTTTTCTTTTTAATTAAATAATTAAAATTATTTTTATTTTATTTTTAATAATTAGATAGCTAGTTCTAAAAATTTAAAGTTTAGCTCTTTTTAGTGTATAGTATTCGTAGCCTACTCACTTATTTGGCCCACTCACTTATTAAGTATGTTATCTATTTTTTAAATTATAGCTATTTTAAGCGTAGTTCGAATTTTTAAGACGTTTTTTAAAAATCGTGTTTTAAGGTGTAAACTTGCTTTAGTACACTCACTTAGTTAGTGCACTCACTTATTATATACGTTAGTCTGCTTTAACTTTACTATTTACTAATATAATAAGTTATATACTATTAACTCATACTTATAACTCAAGTGTCTTTCATTTTATTACTATTTATATTATATATAGAGCTTTTAATAGAAGTAATTTTCCTTTTATATTATTACTTATTTATTACTCTTTTATAAATAGTATTTATTATTTTTTATTTATAATACTTATATTTCTTATTTAGTATAATTAACTATTAGGTCTTTTTCTTTATTTTATTATATATACTATAGGTTAATCTTAGCGTTAGTATAAATTAAGTAGTCTTCTTTATTATATTATATTAGGTTTATTAGTTTTTTAATATATTTTAAAAAGAAGAAATTATTAGAATATTTAAAGACTATAATTCTATTAGTAAGTCTAAAGCTCTTTATTTAATAGCTCTTAATTTTATTATAAAATTATAATATAAATATTAAATAATCTTCTAATTATATAAAAAAGTAATTATGCTTTTACTTATTATAAATATATTTTTTATAATATAGTTTATAGTATAAGATTTATATAAGTTTATAATATTAAGAGTTATTTATTTTAATATAAGAGTTATTTAAAAATTCTTCTTAAAGTATTTCTTTATTACTTTATATTTTAAGTTATAATTAAGTATAAGTATAAAGATCTTTTTTAATTTAGAATTCTTATATTTTTTTAATTATTTATTAATATTAATCTTTATTATTTAACTATATATAGATTCTTTATAAGTCGATTTTTATTATATTTTACTATTCTCTTATTTTTAAGGGTTTTCTATAGTCTTTAGTATAAGAGTCTGCTTACTCCTTATTATTACTATCTAAGTATTCTTTTATAAGTATAAGAATACTTCTTAGCTCTTAACTAAGCTATTTATTTAAGATATAGTAGATTTTTAAGCATTTCTTGCCTTTTATAGTTCTATTTTATATAGGGTTATAATACTTACTAATACTTATACTTTATTATTTAGTGCCTTTTTATAGTCTTTTATTCTTAATGAATTAGTTCTAGATTTATTTACTTTTCTTAAAGAATGTTTTTAAATACTTATTCTTTATATAACTGATTTTTTAGTAATTATATTTATTATTAGTTTATATAACTTAGGTCTTTAGTAATTAGAAGGTTATACTTATATTACTTTTTAAGTTATAATAGTCTATTTTAATCTTACTTAGCTATTTATTAAGGATTTCTTCTTTAACTTTCTTTTAATAAGACTTACTATCTTCTAGAATAAGTATGAATTATACTATATACTTATTATCTTTCTTAATTATAGTAAGGGTTTTTCTAATTATATTTATTAAACGTTAGCCTTTTAAAATGCATACTTATTATTTATTAGCTTCTCTTACTGCCTTATGTTTAATATAGCATCTTTAAGTGCTTTTATTTTTTTATATTAAGTATTTTTATTTTTCTTATAAGGTTTTTTTTACTAGCTATTATACTTATTTGCCTCTATAGGCTGCCCTTCTAGCTTCTATCTTAGCTTATAGTTCGTTTATCTCTAGCTCGGATTTAGAATTAATTATATTACTTCCTGCTTTACTAAGCCTACTAGAGTAGCCGCTTCTAGTTATAGTAAGTGTTTTTATAAGGTACTAATAGTTAGTAATTCAGAGATTCTTACTTTCTAGTATAGGCTTATGCTTTTAATTTATCTTAAGGCTTTAGTACTTATTTTTAAAATATCCTATTTTATTTTAATTCTAATATTTAATTATAAAGTAATTTTATTAAGCTATTCTAAGTTCTATAAGTCTAGCTTAAGTTTTATAAGAAGTATTTACCTTGTTTTTATCTTTTTAAGTATTTTTTCTTTAGGTTATATAAGTTAAAGTTATTCTTTTAGCATTTTTTATTATTTTTTCACTTTCTTCTTTTATCTTTTATACTATTATTTATTAATCTTAATAGTTATAATAATATACTTAGTAAATATATTAAGTTAGTTAGCTTTATATAGCTTATCTTTAACTTTAGGTTTAAGTCTTTAGTAAAAGATTTTTATAAGTATATTTTTATCTTATTCTAATTTAAAAGTAACTTATTAGAATATAATAATATAAGTAATAGTAAATTAATTTTATTTAATCTTATAAATTTTAATTATTACTTACTTTTCTTTATTAATTATATTAGAAGTATTTTTAAGTGCTTTTTTAAAATTCTTTTAGTTTATAAAGATATTAATAGTATTTTAATCCTAGCTTGCTTTATTATTATTTAAAAGGTTCTTTATAATTAGTTTAAATTAGTTCTTAGTATTTTTAATTATTAGGTTATTTATAAATAATAGATATACTTTAGCTAATATGAGATCTTATAAGAAGAATTAGAAATATCCTTTTATTTTAATAATAAATAGAATTATATTACTTAATAAACTATTAAATAGTTTAGACTTTAGTAATTTAATAGTCTCTTTTAAGTTATAGTTATTATTTATAGCTAGTATAATAAGTACTATAACTAGTTAATTCTATACTTATTATTATAGGATTTAAACTAAAGTATAAAGTTATTAAACTTCTATTATTATTTTAGTATTATTTAATAGGATTATATATAACGTATATAATAAGCAAGTCAGAAATACAAGCGAGTTAGAAAGCATACTATATAGCTAAAATTCGTAATTTTAGATTTTTTTAAAACTTAATATAAAATTTATTAAGATCTAAAAACACATTTTAGAATAAATTAGAAAAAAAGTTATAAAATAGTATTTTTTTAAAGAATTTTAAAAATTTATTAAGCTTAATATAAGTAAAAATAGTAAAAAAAAACAGTGCGAATTTTATATTACTAGCGCTATAAGTATATATAGCTTAAGAAAATTCTTAAAAATAATATATATTATAAATAAGCTAGGTTTAAAATTTGAGTTATTTTAGAATTAGTTTAATTTTTTAAGAATCTTTCTAAAATTTTAATTTAAGGTGTATTATATAATTTCTAACTCGCTTGTATTTCTGACTCGCTTATTATATACGTTACTAGTAATATAAGTATATTACTTAAAATAATAAGAGTTCAGTTTATTTTAAATATACTAATAGTATAAAGTATTACTTAAGTTAATATAATAATATACTAATATACTTAATAAGTGAGTAAGCTAAACAAGCGAGTAAGCCACTTTAAAATTTCCTAGTATTTATACCTTAAATAAAAATATCTTTAAAATATTCTTTAAAATTAAAACTAAAAGTAGAATAGCTAATACTATAGAAATAGCTCTATTATATATTAAAAAATAAATACAAATTTTCTTAGAGTTTTTAAAAAACTACTTAATAAGCTATATTAAAAATGCTTATTTATACTATATACCTAGCTATTTCTATATAAAGGAATTTTTTTAAAAATTTAAAAAAATTATTATATAGTTTTCTTTTTAATTAAATAATTAAAATTATTTTTATTTTATTTTTAATAATTAAATAGCTAGTTTTAAAAATTTAAGGTTTAGCTCTTTTTAGTATATAGTATTTATGGCTTATTCGCTTATTTAGCTTACTTACTTATTAAATATATTAAATAAAAGCTATTAATATATAATAATTAAGCTTATTCTAAGGTTTTAAGGTAAGTTTAAAGTATATAATATTTATAATTTAATAAATTAAAATATTATAATAAGTAATATAAATTATAATCTAATACTAATAAAATAGTAAATTTAATATAACTAAGTATATTAATAACTATTAAACTATCTTATTATAAAAGTATTAAAGAAATATATTTATATATTAAAGTAGTTTTTTATAAGCTTATTAAGTAAGAGTGAGTTAAATCTCTTAGCTTATTATATATAAGTAAGCTGGCTAGTTAGGCTTACTTATATAGAGTGAGTTTAGAATATTATTATTATATAAAAAAGGTAAGTATATTATAGTTCTGCTAGTTATAACCGCCTGGTCTTAACCTAGGCCGTGACACGTCCATAATATAAAGTAATCGCCTATAATTCCTTCATCATTACTATTAACGTTCCTTATTATTTGTTTGCTAGCTTCGTCAGACCTAATACTGTCATTTTGCCGATGCTGACCGCCTGGTCAATATTCGGCCCTTGATACAATCACCTATGGTCGCAGTACATTGGGTCTTGATATTGCACTGTACTTACTCTAACTGTCATTAGCTCTGCTTTGGATTTTCTGCGTACTTTATAGGACTTCCCAGAAGCTGACTCTTGATAAAAACATGCGAGGATTTAGGCCAGTTCTGGCTTATGAAATATATATACAAGTATCACTAACGGCGTGGTCTGTGCTTTAATTTATAAGTGTGCAAAAAAATGAAGCCGATTTCGCATTTAGCTGTATTCCCTGCTTTCCAAGTAGGCATCTCCCTGCTCTTAGTCAACGAGATGCTTTACAGTACCGGTAGTCAAAAAGAGGTCCTTCTTTTAGTCAAAGGCGGTCCCTGCTTTTAGTCAAATCAGATCCTTCCCTTAGTCAAAACGGATCTTTGCCCTTAATCAAAACAGATCCTTATCCTTAGTCAAAAGAAGAGATCTGTGCTTCTAGTCAAAAGAGATCCTTGCTCAAACGAGATCGCAGCGCTTCGTTTAATCATTTTTGACAAATGCATCTCTGAGGATGGTCAAAGAAGTCGAATAACGGTGGTCCAGTTACAGTACAGTCTCGCCAGCCACAGCAACAACAACAACAACAACAACAACCCCCCTTCAAAGATGTTCTAAGTGACGAAGCGCAGGGGTTTCGTTTGAGCAAGGACCTCGCTACGGAGTACAGTGCGGCGGCCGAACGCGAAAGAGACATCTCTTGGCGATCTACCCACCTTAGCGTGGTACCACCCCCACCCAGATGCCGCATGCCGAGACGGCCGGGTAGGGCGGCACCAAGCATGGGCCTCATGGGCCAGTAAGAAGCATGTGCCACTTTGCTGTGATAATGCCGCTGTTCCGTCCAAGTTCGACCGACCTCTCGATCAAGGGAGGACATTGTGTGTGGGGATCGCGACTCCCGACAAGAGGCTTTCCCTCCCATGGAGAGCCTTGAAGCACCCGTTTGCGGCGCCATTGCACTAACCTTGTTTAATCTCACCCGCGATACCCAACCCTGTTGGCGCGGAGAAGTGGAGAGGCGGAGTGTTGCAATGGTTAGGCAGGCTGACTTGTGGATGAAGAATTTGTTAAGCATCGACATAAAATCCTTCGTCGGTATACGATATCCCCGTTCGGGCTTCTCGGCGCCGGTCAGTGAGCGGCGAAAGATTGTCGACAGAGTGAAGGAAGTCGTGCCTATATAACGAGACAGAACTCTTGTCGCCATCGTGTTCCCTCACTTATCACCACCGTCCTGTACTCCATACCTCTTTATCCCTTGCCATTTCTCCCGGAAGCCATTTACAATGGCCGGTGGAGTTAAGAAACCGGTGAATATCTTCAAGCTGAAGGACTTAGGCGAGCCCGAAGGCGCTTTCAACTGGCGTCTGTGGTTCTCCGTCATCTCATTCTCCCTACTCGGTGCCGCGCGAGGCATCGACGAGGGTCTCATCTCTGGTGCCTTCAACTCTACCGACTTCAAGGACACCATCCACTATGATTCTTATTCAACCGTCGAGCAGGCTAACGTCAAGGCCAATGTATCCGCCATGGTGCAGATCGGATCTGTTGGCGGCGCTTTCTTGTAAGCCTTCCACTGGCTTGTGTGTAAGGTACTTTTATGATGTTAACCACATACAGTGCCTTCTTGATTTGCGACCGAATCGGACGTATCTGGGCCACCCGGTTCTTGTGCATTATCTGGGCCGCTGGCATCGCAGTCTTTATGGTTGGCGGTGTAAATGGCAACTTGGGTGCCATATATGCTGGGCGATTCATTGCTGGCCTTGGTGTAGGACAAACTCCTGTCGTGGGGTATGTTGCAGAAGCGTCGAAAGAAAGGTTCTAATATCTAACTCTGGGGTAGCCCTGTGTACATCGCCGAGATTGCTCCCGCCTCCATCCGCGGTCTTTGCACCTGCTTCTTCACTGGGGCCGTCTATCTCGGTATCGTTCTCGCATACTTCACCAACTACGGCTGTGCAGTCAACCTCGGCGAGCACACCCACAACCGATGGCTGGTCCCTACTAGCTTGCATATCATGATGGCGGGAATCATCTTTATCCTAAGCTTCTTCCAATACGAGTCGCCTCGCTTCCTGGTCAAGCAGGGCAAGCCCGACCAGGCCGCCCAAATGATGGCCTGCATTAGGAAGCAGCCTGTCGATGGCGAGTATGTCGTTGGCGAGATCACTATTATTCAGGCTGCTCTCGACCACGAGCTGGAGGCTACTAAGGGAGTCGGGTTGCTAGGGAAGCTCAAGGAGATGTTCTTTGTGCCTAGCAACCTATACCGCCTATACCTAGCCAGTATGGTTCAGTTCCTTTCCCAGTGGTCTGGTGCGGGCTCTATTACCCTCTATGCCCCTGACTTATTTAGTCTCCTCGGTATTGCTGGCACTAATGAGTCGCTTCTCGTTACTGCAGTCTTTGGTATCATTAAGCTCGTTGGTGCGCTAATCTGTGCCCTCTTCCTTGTCGATGTTATCGGTCGCAAGCGGGCTCTTCTTATCGGTATTACTCTGCAGACTATCTCTATGATCTATATTGCCTCTTACCTTACCGCTGTTCCCCAACTTGGTGTTGAGGAGGACTTCGTCCTGCCAAACTCTGAACAGGGTGCTAGCCGAGGTGCTATTGCTATGATCTATCTCTCTGGGTTCGGCTGGGCGCTCGGCTGGAACTCGATGCAGTATCTGCTCACCGCTGAGCTGTTCCCTCTGCGAATCCGTGCGCTAGCAACCTCGTGGGTTATGACTCTACACTTCGCCAACCAGTACGGTAATTCTCGAGCCGTACCCAACATGTTGCTGGCCGTGTCCAACGGTGGAATCTCTCCCAAGGGCACCTTCTGGTGCTTCGCCGCGGTCACCTTTATTGGTGGGTTGTGGGTATGGTTCTCTGTGCCTGAGACGAGCGGCCGCAGTCTCGAGAGCATGGACCATTTGTTCGACTTGCCCTGGTACAAGATTGGTCTGCATGGGAACAAGGACGCCGAGCAGAAGGATCTGGCTAGGGATGAGAAGCAAGCCATAGCAGCGGAGCACCATGGCATGGTTGTTGAAGTGGAGGATAGGCGGAAGCTGGATGCTTGAGTGGTGGATGCCAGGTACAAATATGAAGGGTGAGGTGAGCTTCGTTAAGATTCGTAAAATTCATTTGGAACATTCCTCTGAAATGAGAAGCATCACTTTGAGCTCATGGCACTCGACCCTAACGCCCAGAAGAGAGGATTCCATTTTGGTCAACAGGTAAATGACACTGTTTCTATGATGGTGAGATCGATTTGGTTCCTGTCACAACTATCATCAGACTCTAGGATCATGTTTGCTTTTTTATGCCCTCATGACAGGCCACAGGCTCGAGCCCCTGAAGGCTCGGATCCCTGACTTAGGTCACGAGACCGTCTTTTCCTTTATGTATATAAGGGCTGATTTAGGCCCTTCAAATAGCTAGAAATCAAGAGCTTCTATTCACATCACAATGCACCCTTCCTATCCGATGCAACAGTTCCTGTGAGCAAGAGTGAGGGCTTACGAGCCTCGCGAAGCATCAAGATCCTAGTTATCATATATGCTTCTATTAAGTATGGGTATCACCTGGCATGACTGCAGTCGTACGAACCAAGAGCGTACGACACATCATCCGCGAGCGGCGGCTGCTCGAATATGCCAACCACCCCTTCAGTTGCAACTTGAGATACAGCTTCCAGGATATTGAGCATATGTACGTACGACCCCTCCAATCCCATACCGAGCGCGCCATGCTTGTGGCTTACCCGCAGCGACAGGTGCCTTGTGGTCGACTTGATGACCGGCGGTGATTTACGATTCCACATCTCCAGAAAGACTTTTACCGAGGACGCGGTGAGGTTCTGGATCGCCGAGTTGGGGTGCGCCCTGAGGCAGTATTGCTAATAATATAATAATATTGCGAGGGGCCCATATTGCCAATATACATATTGTTTATATTATTAGCAACACTGCATCAAAATAAGCGGATCGCCAATTCAATGTGGTGTCATAAGGATCAGCGGAAGACTTATCCTCAGCTATGTCGAATGGCTATTGATATCCTCTCGATCGCGCCTGAGTCAGTTGATCCAGAATCTGCTTTCTCGGGCGGTCGACGTACTCTCTCTTCGGATAGAGAAGGAATGACTTGCGAGAACATTGAGAAGGTTGAATGTATCGGTAACTGGCTGCATGAAAGGCATATCCAGAAGACTGTAAATGGTGGAATGGGCATAATTACCGATACGGGTTTGATAGTGGTGGCGATGAAGACTCAGATAGTAATTTTGATTGATCTGCGGATGTCTACGGGTGGTTATAGGTAGATTAATTCGTGATATCATTCGTGCTAAAGTGCTATAGTGATATCAATCGTGCTAAAGTCCTAGAGCGATATTCGAGCATACTTTGTGTGATATGTGAATATGAATATGAATATCACGTTAGCACGTGATATCATAATACGCAAGTCTGTCCAGGCAAGCCATTGATAGAGCTACTCGATAACTGCAGCACTGAGACATCACGCTGCCGAGGCAGCACTTCCAGCTGGAACCGGCGCCTGGAATGCAGCCCGACTAGTGGTTGTCACCCCACTGCAATGAGGCAATTAGACGAGTTCTGATTTGGAGCCAAGGAATTTTGTCACGGACGTTGATCTTGTTCTTTCAGCGTTCTGAAAGGACCGTATCATCAGAATGCGATCCCTCGCAAGCAATCGAGATCTAGGTTCATTTCTTACTCGAGAACCAGCTAGCGGTAACCTAGGATTATCGCGATCCTTCGGAGGCTTTAGTAGAAGTGGATACATAACTCGCGTGCAGGCCGATAGTATTTTGAGATGAGGTTTGGGGAAAGTAGATGGGAAGAAGTTTTTTAGGTCTGGATGAGTGAACATAACGACATCTAAAATGAAGATGAAATATAAGCTTTACTACCGGTGGGCGCGATGCTCAACGAAAGCCGCTTATCGGGGCTGTTGAGTAGCCCAAGAACAATTTTCTATTTATGGAACGTGCCGAACGAGGCTAGTTGCTGTAGCTTTCAAGAGAGCCACCGTTGTGCTAGGCTATTGGCTGCAGATAACGGGGACTGAGTGCTAAGGGTGGCATGTATACCACCCCCGCATCTCATGTAAAGTGAAGTTACACGTCAATATGCATTGAAAATACACTAATCCTGTCCTTACCCCTGCTGTTGTTTGCCTGCAAACCTCAGGTTGCTAAATTGTTGAGATGGGAATAAGGGTTGGGACACTGTGAAACTAAAACTGTCTGCCTCAAGTGACAACTTTGTGTTGATATGACGCAATCAAAAAGTGATATAGCCCGCGGGCATAGGAATTAGGTTGCTATAACATAGAAAGATAGTAATTATTTCCGAAGAAATGGCCTGTGGCCAGGCAGAAACGCCGGGATAGACGACTCACCACAGTGAATGATGAGGGAATAGACCGACCCTTCGCTTTACCTTGAAGCGAGCTTGAATCGATCTCTGATCTCTTGCGGGCACAAAGAATGAGTCACAGGACGACCTGCCTTTACTGTTCCGTTCGCGACGTACCTACAGAATCTTCAAGTGTTAGGACAAAATGCTATGGGAAATTTTCGGAGGGCCACGCCACCATCCGCGAACCTTCGCGAGACCCGACGAACATGCTACAATGAGAAACAAGACGAGAAATTTATTGATCAGAGTTTGATGTTGGCCAGAGGCTGTTGCAGTAGTTAGTGCCGTTGTATCCTCCGTACATGTAGTTCGAGGTTTCGACGCTTAGTCAATTGTGGGGCGTAAAAATCCAATTGATCAGGGATATTATAGGACTTCTATCACCACCTAAAATAGGTGAGAGCGGAGGTACCTGTAATTTGCGTTACTTTCGTTGGTCCGAACCCCTGTCACTAGCGTATGTGTTGCCTTACCGCACTCGAAGGGATATTCAGCCCCAACACATTGGACGCAACTGTTTATTATACCCGCCCGGCGTAATTACAGCAAATTAATCACTTCGTAAGTAGTATTCCCAAGGTGCTTAGATAATAGCATCACCCCTGTGGGGGTAGCTATAGGGCTTACCCATTTACCGGGTCATCTTGTCCAGGGTTCACTTCTTCATAGTGTGAATGCGTAATGAGTCGGTAATTGTTGAATTGGACCATGTTAGAACACCTAGGCGCAGGGTGGTCACGTGAGACTAGGTGGTCTTTCGGGACCGAATCGGGTAAGGCTCGCCGAGCCTTCGCTAGGCTAGACCGTACTAGGAAGCTAGGAACAGCTATACCTCCCTGACCTCAAGGGGTGGGAGCTTAAGGAGAAGCTAGACAATACACACATACGTTACAGGGTCATCATCGTGGTCACCTATGCTATCCAACAGTAATATACTGCAGCCAACAACGCACCAAGCGCTGGCCCAACCCAGTAGATCCAGTGATACCTAGGGAAGCTCGTGCCAGCAACAGCACAGCCAAAACTCCGCGCGGGGTTAAGAGAGCCACTAGTAACAAATACCCCTATTCAAATATAGTATGAGTTTTCTGCGAGACAGGTTCCTTAGTCAAATCAATGTGACTATACTTACCTGGGATTAAGGCCACAAATAAAGCAAGTCCGATACCGATAGGAGTGAGGAAAGTGTCTCGAGATTTCTCAGCAGCCAGCATCAAAACAACAAAGACCAGCTGGGCCGTGAAGAACATCTCCAGGAATACGCCACGGGCAATGAAAGTGTCACGTCCGAGTAAGAAGCTATTATAATTAATAATATTTCTGTAAAGGTTATAGCAGTGGAAGGTATAGTAGGAGAGGAAGGTTATTGGCGGAACTTGGCGATTGTAGGTCAAGGGATTGACTAATTAGAAAAAAGAATTCAATATTTAAAAAGAGCAGAAAAATACAATTAGAAAGGTAGTTAGTTTTGATATAATTAGTTAAGAAATGCATATATTAATGATTATAATCTTTTTAGACTGGCTAAAGGAAAGCCCCAGCTTTATAGAAAGATTGCTATTTAGTTATATATTTAATCTAATAGGGGATTTAGACAATTTATTATAATAAAACTAGTATATATATATTATGAGTTTTATAACTATTAGATGTATGTCTAATGCTTGAACTCTAACCTTATTAAAGGTTCTTATTATAGACATCTTTTATAAGTATAGTATAAGGAAGATAAGCTTTTAAAGGCATATTATATATTATTATAAAGCTAAAAGTTCAGAGATTCTAAATATAATATTTATATTTTTATTAAATAAAAGCTAAAGAAGATATTTCTTTTTAGTTTTATATTTTATATATAAGAACTTTATAATTTCTAAAGTTGATTATTAATTTAAAATATTATCTTTTTTATTTATAATTTCTATTATTAATTAAATATATTTAAAGATATCTATTTTTACACTTTCTTACTTTTTTAAATTATATTAATCTTTTATAAAGTGCTATATAATAGCCTTTTCCTCTTTTACTTTAAAAATATTAAAATTAGTATTTAAAATATTAAAATATTATTAATATTAAAAGTTATATCTTTTTATTATTTTTTTAAAAGTATATTTCTTTTTTTCTTCTTTTTTTAATTTTCTTTCTTTATAATTTTTATTTTTAAGTATTTCTTTACTTTTAAGTTCTGTATTTATAATAAAAATAATTTTATTATAAAGTCCTTATATATAAATCATATAACTAATAAGGAAATATCTTCTTTAGCTTTTATTAAATAAGAATATAAATAATATATTTAGAATCTTATGATTTTTAGCTTTATAATAGTATATAATATACATTAAAAAGCTTATCTTTCTTATATTATAATTATAAAAGACATTTATAATAATATCACAGCCCGGGTTAAGACCAGGCAGTTATAACTAGCAGAACCATAATATACCCACTTTTTCATATAATACTAAACCCTAAACTCACCTTATATAAGTAAGCCAGAATGCCTAGCTTACTCACCTAGGATGAGCTATAAGACTAGGCTTACTAACGCTTAGTAAGCTATAAAGTCAGACTTACTCTTATTTAGTAAGCCTAATAAGGCAGTATTAGTATATAAGTATATTTACTTAGCACTTTTATAAAGATAGCCTTATTAGTTATTAATATACTTAGTTATATTAAATCTATTATTTTACTATTATTAGACTATAATTTATATTACTTACTATAATATCCTTAATTTACTTAATTATAAATACTATATACTTTAGACTTACTCTAAAGCCTTAATATAAGCCTAACTATTATATATTAATAGCTCTTATTTAATATATTATTATATTAACCTAAATAATACTTTATACTATTAGTATATTTAGAATAAACTGAACTCTTATTACTCTAGGCAGTATACTCATACCCTTAGTATATATAACCCTATTAAGTAATATTAAAATAGTAATAAAAGTCTAATAACTTCGCGCCCTTATCTAAACCTTATAGTAATAAGTATAGAACTAACTAACTATAGTACTTACTATAACTATAAATAATAACCACAACCTAGGAGAAATGATTAAGTTACTAAAGCCTGAACTATTTAATAGTTTATTAAGCGATATAATTCTATTTATTACTAGAATAAAGGGATACTTTTGATTCTTCTTATAATATCTTATATTATTTAAAGTATGCTTATTATTTATAAATAACTTAATAATTAGGAATACTAAGGATTAGTTTAAACTAATTATAAGAGACTTTCTAAATAATAATAAAGCTAGTTAGAACTAAGATACTATTAATATCTTTATAGACTAGGAGAATTTTAAAGAAGTAATTAAAGATACCTTTAGTATAGTTAATAAAGAAAGGCAGACAGCTAAGCCAGGTTAAGGTAGACTACAGCCAACTAAGGAGCATACCCAGCGCAACCTTTCAGCTACTAAAAACCCAAACTGTATAAACAAACGATGATTATAACTATTAATAAATCGGTCATACAAAGAACAAGTGTCTAAAAACATTTTCTAAAAAAGGTAAATAAACCTAGAATAAGCTCTATAATAACGAAAAACCTAAGCAAGGCAGCAAATGACAAGATACTAGTACTAATAAATGCTACAAACCCTCATAAAGTAAAATAACTAAAGGCAGATAATGCTTAAAAGCATTCTAAATCCTAAATGAAAAGTTTAATAAAAAACTATAGAATATCCTCACTTTTATAAAAGAATACTTAGATAGTAGTAATAAAGAATGAGCAGACTCTAATTATAAAGAATATAAGGAGTCCTTAATAGAAGTAAAAGAATAGTAGAATATAGTAAAAATCGACTTATAAGGAATCTATATATAGTTAAGTAATAAAGACTAATATTAGTAAATAATTAGAGAAAGATAAGAGCTATAAGCTAAGGAAGACCTCTATATTTATATTTAATTAAGACTTAAAGTATAAAGTAATAAAGAAATACTTTAAGGAGAGTTCTTAGATAACTCTTATATTAAAATAGATAACCCTTAATATTATGAATTTATATAGATCTTATATTATAACTTATATTATAAAAAATATATTTATAGTAAATAGAATAATAATTATTTTCTTATATAATTAGAAGATTATTTAATATCTATATTATACCTTATAATAAAATTAAAGGCTATTAAATAAAAGGCTTTAGACTTATTAATAGAATTATAGTTCTTAAATATTCTAATAATTTCTTCCTCTTAGAATATATTAAAAGACTTAAGAACCTAATATAGTATAATAAAGAGGACTACTTAATTTATACATACACTAAGATCGACCTTTAGTATATATAATAAAATAAGTAAAAAGACTTAATAGCTAACTATACTAAGTAAAGAACCTAAGTACTATAAATAAAAAACAATAAATACTACTTATAAAAGAGTGATAAATAAGTAATAATATAAAAGGAAAATCACCTCTATTAAAAGCTCTATATATAGTATAAATAGTAATTAAATAAAAGACACTTAAGCTATAAGTATAAGTTAATAGTATATAACTTACTATATTAATAGACAGTAGAGCTAAAGCAGACTATATTAACCTAAAAGTAATTAATAAGCTAAAACTACTATAAAAGTATAAGAAAAAAGCTTATATATTATATAACCTTAAAGGCAATAGATTTAATTATAAAGATAGATAGATTATTAGAGAATTTAATTACTTAAAGGTTTTTATTAATAAAAAGAACTAAAGTATTATTCTTAATATTATCTTAATAAAGCATTATAATATTATACTTAAATATCTATAGCTAAGAAAATATAATCTATATATTAACTAAAGAACTAGCTAAGTACTAATTAATAATAATAATATACTCCTTAGTAATAATAAAAGTAACTTAGAAGAAGAGAGATTTCTAATCTTAATTCCTAAAGATAATAAGAGTAAGAATTCATATAAAGAAATAATAGATACTTTATTACTTCTAATAGGAATATAATATAAATATTAAAAAGGCAAAAAAAATACATTCTAAAGAATAATTAAATGCTTTTAATAATAGTTTAAAGAAAGAAATAAAGACCTTAAGAAATAGAAAAAAGAATAATAAGAAAATCCTAAAAATAACAGACTTAAGAATTGTAAAGGCTATAACAGTGGAAGGAGTGGAAGGAGTGGAAGGTTATTGGTGGAACTCGGCGATTGTGGGTCAAGGAATTGACCAATCAGAAAAGGGATTGAAGATTCAGAAAGAGCAGGAAAAGACGATTAGAAAGGTAGTCGGTTTGATGTGATTGGTTGAGAAAATGCATGTATTGATAATAATAATCCTTCTGGACTGGCTAGAGAAAAGCCCCAGCTTTATAGAGAGATTGCTGTCCAGTCACATGTCCAATCTAACAGGGGATTTGGACAATTTGTCATAGTAAAA
>VYKG01000405.1:0-46600 GCA_011426275.1 Dactylonectria torresensis | reverse complement strand
TTTGGTTGCTTTTTTTTTTTTTTTTTTTTGGGTACGGGGGTGCAACTCACTGGCGATGCTTATCGCTGTGCCAGTACACGCCTCCCGGTCACCCCAGGAGAGCAGCCACATTCATTCGCGAGTCTTTGTCTGAGAGGGACAGCGACTGTTGTCTTAGTTGAGACTGTTGCTGGGCAGGTGAGTTTGGTGCCGTGGGCAGTTGATTCTGTGGGACTAGTGGAGGAAGTCGAGGATGAGATTCGTGACGGTCACCGAAGGGGGGCGAGGCAAGTGAGCTAAGACTTGGGAGCTTTGGATCCCCAATCGCCGGCACTATACTTGTGCGAAGTGGAGGTAGCTCTACCGGCATATGCAGCGATAGTGAGTGTCGGCCCGGCGATGTGGTATAGCTGGAGCCTGAATCTGACTCGGCTGATTCAGACGAGCATGGAGATGGAAGGGGAGCTTCTACCCAAGGCATCGGGTGTCGGTGGCCTTGGGCTGGGTGTGTAGATTGTGTCCTGGGCAAGGGAAGTGTTGGCGTTGCGATGGACAGCGATGTCCGGCTGTAGTGTTCGTCATAGGTTTGGACGGCTCGTCGGCGATCCAGTCTCTTACGGCGGTTCTGACTCCCGTTCCACCAGTTCTTGACCGCGTTGTCGCTCCTGCCATGGAGGCGACGGGCGATCTCCGCCCATCTCTTTCCAATCTCATGCACCAGGCGCTCGATCTGAAGTCCCTCTTCCGGTGTGATAGGGTCGTGGTTCAACGTCGGCTTGAGATTCTGATGGTAACGCTCGCGACACTGCTTAGGCGTCCGTGAACCTAAAGTCTGGGCGATCCGTACCCAGTTGAGGGGACCGTGTGTCTGAACCAGTTGCATCAAGTAAGAGTCTTCAGCATTGGACCACGGACCTCTCCTGTGTGCAGCCATGATGAAGGAAAGAGTGCCAGAGTCCGGTGAGCGGCGTTGGCAAAGGAAGCAGTACGTCGATGACGGTGGTCGGTTTTGAAAGCCCTCAATGGTCGACGAGGTAGGCGTGGACAGGAAGCCGATTTTATGAAGGCGTCGGGGACTGGGCAGAAATATTGATAATAGAAAGCAAAGGGTTATCAAAGGGGTCTGTTGCAAGCCACGGGATGCAAGGAGCAAAGATAGATCAGATGTCGGGGTTATAGAAAGATATCTTTGTTTGGAGTTGAGGGAGGTGAGGTAATGAAATATCCGTGAGGGTTTGAATGGGGCTGATGGGGCCGGTCTTTGGCATGAAGCGTAATGTATGGGGAAAAGCAAGTCAGGACATGGGGGGAGGGGTGAGGACGCAACTGAACCACCCTGACGACAAACCTTCTCGATCTGCTACCAGGATGCCGCTGTTGATAGATGGGCGGGACATTGGCGGGGGGGGGAGCACCTTCAATGTAGGTAGGGGTGGCAGGAATCATGTATCAGGGGGGTGGATGAGGGTGTCTATAGCGGGTGGATATCGAGGTGGTCGTTGTGGCCCTGGGGATGCGAGCTAGGAAAAGTATTTGGGCTGGGTCTGTGGGCAAGTTACAAGCTGAGCGGGCTTGCTTGTGGGTGGGTGGTTGGGTGGGCAAGTTCACCGGATGTGATGTCCTCCGCTGAAGTTGATGACCCATCATCATCTCGCATCCAGCTCCCTCGGCCAAGTGTCTCGCCCTGCCCTGCTTCCATCCAGTCGGGGCTGCCTCCATCAACAATTAACCCAGGCGGCTCGCTGCCCCGGATACAGTGAGACTAGTGTGACGAACAAAACTAGGGCGGAGGGAACTCACCACACAGCTGCGTGTCCAAGGGGGGGATGGTGTGAGCACACAGGAAGCAGCCAGCGAGTTTGCCTGGTCCCTCGGGCGTTCAGGCGGATGGGGACAAGACGAGGAAGTGTGCCAAGTCAATGCCAACCTGTGGATCAGTATGGATACCTTTTGTTCCACAGGATCGTGCTGGTTGAAGGTTCTCCAAGAGCCCCTCATCTAGTTTACCGGCCATGTGTCTCAACGCTGTCTGTTGATGCCAATCAACCCCTTGTAGACCGCCCAGTATTGGCGGTCTCCCCTCGCCGACGTTAGCATGTATTTCCCCCCTCTGATTGATGTCAAGCTGCACCGTGAGGGAGCTTTGAGCTTGAGGGAGGGAGTCGAATCCGGAAGCCTGTCAGCCATTGTTGTGGTGGAGCGGCATAATGCTGTTGTCGGTCCATCCAGACCGGACCTTGCCGTCAACCAAGCCACCAAAGCTCAGCGCCAGCTCCGGCGCCAGCGTCTAGGCTTTATGGCTGCTCTCGTCAAGCCCCAGTCGCATCGGGCAATGAATATTGAAGCAGAGTTTGATCTGGTTTTCTTAACAACGCCGCCAGGCCTCACTTGCTAGATCCGTCGGTCCATTTTGTCGTCGGTCCATCCGTCGGCCTACGGGCGGGCAGGCAGGACCCTCTCCAGTCGAGCCGCAACCGAAAAAGTTTCGTCACAGCCATCACAATTGACTCTTGCGTGGCCAGGAGTTTCGTCCGTGTCCGGCTCATGGGCTTTAAAGTCACGTACAAAGCCAGCGACTGTGCTTGGACGGAGGAGACATGAGTTCACGCGCCTAGCAGCTAACGGATAGGGCGGGTGAGTGGCCCTGTGGAGGATCTATTCCCAAGCCCAGCGCCGCTGTTGCACGCTCCAGTCGCAGTCACCGTCACCATCGCCGGCAGCGTCAGCGCCATCGCGCAGCAGCAGGGGACTAGCTGGGGTGGAGGCCGGGGCCGGGGGTTGAGGTAGGGCGATCATCGACAACGGGTGGCTGCCTGCCTGAGCCACCTCGCTGGGATCGTCGTTCACCCCGTCGGATCGGTGGAGGCACTTCCGCTTTCGCCTCGATACGTGGAGGCCAACCTCGACCCTTACTTACCCTTGTAGTCTTGGTACTTTTTTGTTGCGTCACTGAATGTGATGGCCCCTCCCTCCTGACCGATCATCCTCTTGGTTACCGTTGTGAGAACACCGGCTGTGGGTGGAATGTGCAAATTACGCCCAATTGAACACGGTAGGGTTGGCACAGGAGCAATGACACAACTGTGTTCCGGGACTCGATCTAGCAATCTAGGCCTGTGTATTGACTGGGCTACCCGCAGCCCATCCGGCCTCAGGCAAAATGGCACACCTGACCGCCCTGTTGCACCAGCGAGGTTCTGTGACACCTTGTCAAGGCAGCACACCAAAAACAAAAAACCCAGAAAGGTAGACCTGCAAAGTTTGGCAGCAGCAAAATAGAGCCGCTGTGGCTCATGTTGCTTGCGTCCACAAGAGACGCTATAACACGGGCGTGCCCGTTCGCCCACGCACAGGAATACCTTTTCAACAGTCAATACCTGCCTACTAGGTCGGTCTTCGTGCCTAGGTTGAAGCAAGGTAGATTAAGTGGCAGGCAGTACAAGACAACCGAAGCTGGTGTGGATAGTGCGGTGTGGCATCGGAAGAGACCTCTGATGATGCATCCACGCACAAACTCGGCGCGATCGAGCGAAACACATGTGGTAGGCAAATCAAATCACCATCAACGAAACTGACAAATTGCCCGACACGCAACACACGGCATTGTCTCCACACCAATGCCTACGCACATACGACACCCCATCACTGTGTCTTGACTGGTTCGCTGGCCTCAGCTTGCTCCCATCACACGTCCTCCTCTCCTTCTCCCCATTTGGGCGACGACACACCCCCCTTAGTTGGGTTTAGTCAACCAACCATAAGGATCGCCGGGTGAGCAGATGGCCTTGCTACCAATAGTCTGCATCTCCGCTCCGGCGGTAATTGGGGCCCTACCCGAATGGCCCTTCGGCCACTAAAAGCAAAAACCGTTGTGGCGTTAGGTTTCCCTCTGCCTCTAAACCCTCCTGGGACAGACCAAGCGAGCCAAGTAACGGTTTTTCAGCTCAGCTCAGCTCGCTGCGTCCGGGCCTGGCGGCCCCTGTGGGCCCTTGGTACCATGGGCCAATCCCAGGCAGCTGTCCCCTGTCATCCTCATCAGCTGGAACTCTTCGTTGACACACCAGGTTCAAGACACATCTAACCTCTCCTGGTCCCTCGTGGCCCTCTTAGTGGTGGGTGGCCCTCCCAATGGGGGGTGTGATGATGATGCATGGCAGGCAGTCCAGGCACGGACAACAATCCATATTCATGAACAATGTTGGTGTACAGTGCGGAGGGGATTGAGGCAAGCAAGCGCCTACAGCTTCTTGTTGATTGATTAACGGATGGCTTCGTCAGTTTGACGACGCCGTGACGTAACGTTGTGCCGTTGTGCTGTTGTAAAGTGTTGGAAAGCGTTGAGTTGAGCATGTCTAGGAGCAGCTTCAACCAAATTTCAACTTACCTACCTTCGGTAGTACTCGGTGCCATCAGCCAGCACATCCCACTTACCTTTTTGTCCCCGTTCCTTCTCAACAATAGGAAGGTGCGTGAAGAGATCTGGTGGCAAGGGTTACGAAACAAACTCCGGACCTAACATGCTGTTTGGTCATGCAGGGATTTTCTATCCACATGCTCTACTGGACCATCCGAAAGGGCATTGAAGAAACAAGCAAGCAATAAATCAAGAAAACAATCCACCTCGGCACATCCCGTCCCGTTTTCCTAAACAAGGGCGGCCTACCCGTACATGCCAAAAACTCCATCCCTTTCCTCTCCTGAGCGCTGGCGCGAGGCTTCTTTGTCGTTCACCCACAGAGGGCTTCCCCACCTGTCCGGGAAGTCTAACCTTTCAACATATACCAGCGAGCTCATTTGGACCAAACTCCCAGGCCTCGCTAGATCCTATATACCTAGTATGTCAGAGGCAGATGTCTCCGCTCTCTCCAGCAACCCATCGTCGCCACGCCTCCTCGTAAGCGGTTTCTAAGTCGTCAACCCATCGACGGGTATCAAAGAGTCCACAATTCCACTTTCCATTCCAAAGTAACTTGCGCATTTCGGCCAGTCGACCATGCCCCTCCCCGTAGCTACTGTCCTTTATGCTGTAAGTGAGCCCACTGGCCAGTCGGACGGCTCGCTGTTCATATTCTGTTTCGCTTCCCACAATAAGTTCCGCGGCGACTTGTCGACCCTCAGCGGACTTGGGCAGTGCCCCCTTGAGAATTGACGCTGCCATTCTGGAACACATCTTGTAAGGGTACCGTGGGAGTGTGAGCAAGGGAGTGCTTGACCACAACACGTCTGCCGCGGTTGTGTGGGCATTGCATTCAGGGGTGTCAAGGAAAAGGTCGCACACCCGGGCACGCGAAATATGCTGGCTCTTGGGTGCCACATCTGTGAAGATAATGCGGCTTGCAACCTCAGACCCTGCCCAAACCTTTGCAGTACGCCGTAAATTCACCTCTCCCAGTTCCGGAAATCGCAGAAGCCAGAGGATCGCCTTCGGCACTTGTGCTAGTATCCGTAACCATGATCTGAATGTTGTAGGCTCGATCTAGATATTTTCAGCATTTGGTACATCAGACATGGAATCGGCCGATTTGACTTACCTTGTACAGTTGATTAAAGTTCCCCAAAATTATAGCATCATCGGCAAGGGTTGGAAATAATTCCTTTCGCATCTGCCATCGGCGCTGTTGCTCTTCCACCCACGTCACTTGCCGTTCGCCTGCGTCGCAGGATTGGGCATGATCACAACAGAAGAAAGTATCGCGGCAGAAAATAATGTTTTCCGAATACATCCAGTCATCTGCATCACCCTCGGTGTCGTCGTGAAAAACATCTTCTACCGCAAAGTTGGCTCTCCAGGGGCGAAGTGTCCCAGGGGGGATTGCCGTTCTGTCTGCGAGGATGTAGTCACACCACTCGGCGCCCAGAGTTCCCGCAAATCCCATGAAGGACATCTGCACGGGGGCAGGGCGAGCCGCAAAGATCTCGTTTCGGGCCCCCCTGGTATAGCCGTTGAGATTGATTAAGATATGGATCTCGTCACGAATAATCTGCTCGACCAGCTTCTCTGACGGCCAGTTGCTCACGTCTCGGAAGACGGGTGCTTCCCGTTCAATCTGTAGGCGATGGACTGATCTGTCGCTTGCCGTCGTAGCGTAGCAAACGGCCCTCGTCCGTTGAGGATTGTGGAAACCAAAAACGGATTGCATACTGTCGATCAATTAGCCTCCACCGCACTGAATTTGATTATAGCACATGAAGTGGGGTCCTACAGATGGGCAAGGGGATGATTGTTGAAATCTGATGAAACATAGCCCACATTCAGTTGAGGGCTGGGGGGTGGAGGTGGTGGGTAGACTGTGGCCGGAATCCAAGGCAGTCGGAGAGTCGAACAGGATATTCTGATCGCGTTTCGTTGTGAGATGACTCGAATGTCTTTTGCGGAGAGTGGACAGGTGAAAGTATGGAACGGCAGGACAGTCGGCGCTGATGGAACCGTGAGATTGGGGGGCAATCGTAGTCGGGGATACTGTGAACTTGGCTTGGACCGGGAAGCGTTGCGATCGCGATACCATTTCCATTGTGTCAACCTAGTGGCACGTTCCACTAGGCGTATCAGACGTGAGCCCTCCCATGGCTTGCCAGCCCAGGCTCGAAGGGCGTTCTCGGGATGAAAGGAGGTTGTTTGACATAAATCGCGAAATTGTCCAGCTAAGGCGATTATGGTTTTCTCCTCGAGAATGCCTCGTCCCCACTGCGATGCGTCTTTGAGCTGCTTGCCTATGATGTGGACAACTCGACAAGTGAGGCCACTTTCATGTCCCGAAGAGCGGGCGTCAATAAGTAGTCCTCTGTCATCAACATGCCAGCGATCATACTTTCCCGATTGAAGCATGACCCCACCCCGGCCACGCCAGTCACAGACGGAATTTAAGGCAGTAGATAGACCACAAACAGCTTCGGCAAAATCAGGATTGGAGCTCACGGCGCGTTTGTAGTACATGATGGCGTCGCTGATACGGCCTCGGTCCTTGACTGCATTGGCTAAGTTCGTCAGGGCAATGTCGAACGTGCCATCACAAGACACAGCTTGCTCATACATTTGGATCGCCAAATCCAGCTGGCCAAGGTCTTTCAGTAAACTCCCAAGATTAGTATGAAGGTGGACGTGTTTTGGGTCCAAGCGTAGTCCGTAATGGTAGTACGCCAGAGCCAGAGCCAAGCCGCTTCCAGGAATAATTCCGGGGATGTTTGGCTGGGGAAATAAGTCGATGCTGGCACCCTGAGAACATTGGGTGGATTGCTGTACTCCTGCTAGAAGAATTCCGACATTGTTTGCCGTTGATGGGCTCTCTTGAAGAGACAAGGAAAGATAGTAGAGGGCTAAAATATCTCCAACCCCCGAAGCACGTCGGAGACCATCCGGTGACAGATGACCGCTTGAGAGGCCATCCTGGAAGATCTTGGCGAGTGATAAGAGAGAATTGCTGGTTGTTTGCACTGCAGCACGCTTTGTCGCGCCTTCGGTTACGTAGCCAAGGCCTGGGAGGTCTCCGTTGCCGCCAAACACAAGATGGGCTGTGTGTCGAGCTCTTTCAGGTGGCAGAAGTAGGGGTCGGAGGGAATGCGAAGTGTGGCCACGCGGGACTGGACCTGGTTCTGGGGAAGACAATACACTTTGAATTCGACACACCAGGTCTGATAGACCTGTCGTTCGACGACCGACACTGATCATGACAGCTTCTTCAAAAGCTGCCGAGGCCTCGTGTACTTCTTTTAAGCTGTATAGCATGGTGCCCTTGGCGTGGATCAGGGCAAGGATTCGCCCATTCTCTTTTCCGGGGACAGCGTATCCGCTGGATCCAAAACCTGGGGATTTTGAGTCGCCTGGTTGAGGTGCAACCCCGTGATGCTGCGCCTGCTTCAAGTCAGCAATTTGGAAATCGTGAGCCATGGTTGTTGCAGGTGAGGCCCTCTGAAGATTAGGCCCGCTTGCACGTAATCGAACTGGTCGTGTTGATCCAGTGGGTAACACCAACGCTTGCTGCACATAGTTGATAATTTCGACAGCCTCCCTACTGCGCTGCTTGTAGAGAAGCCCGACTAGATGCTCAACGGCCTCTAGGTAGCTAGGTTGCAGCTTCACGGCTCTGATCCAATGCTGTTCGGCCTCAATTTGGCGATTGAGGCAGTATAATGTGGCAGCAATGTTTGTGATAGCCTCGACGTGACTGCGACAGAGTCAGACACCATGGAACAGCCACTTGACAGTTCACTAGGGACAAGCCTTTACCTCGAGTCAAGAGTGGTGATCCTCGAGAACCATTCCAATGCCTCTTCGTATTGTTCCATACCATAATGGAGACATCCCCCAAGTAAAATCCCTTCAACCCAGTTCCATCCACTTTGTTCGCAAAGGCTGTTCAACATTTCAAGTGAGGAGTTTGCAATGGCAAAGGCAGACATCCTGCCCCCGGGAAGAGAATGACTGAATGTTCCCGGAGGTTGTATCGTTGTAAAATTCCCGTGATGGTAGTTTCGGCCATGATCTCTCTCGGAAAATCGTGTAGACGCGCCCCTTTCCACTGTTTCCAAGATTTTCAAAGAAGGTCGTGGAGGCTTGGGGTATACCAACAGCTTCGCGGCGGTGCCGAGTCCGGGATTCGTTTTTCCAGATTGTGATCTTCTCGCTGTCTGGAGGTGCACGAGGAGATCCATGTAGCTCTTGTGAGCTTGGGATAGAACCTTTTCTCGAAATCCCTGTTGGCCCCTAAACCCAGGAGAGTAGGATTGGAGTTGAGTAATTCCTGTGGAATCATGACCTGAAGTTTCGGCGTTGGTCTGCCGAAGGCGTGGAGCATTAAGCGTAGCTTCTCGTTCAATGGACTCATCGAAGGATGGGTGGTGCAAAAGCTCCGGAACCAGGTTGTGAGTCTTGGGTCTGAAATCTAGCTGTTGGGTAGGTCTTGATAGACCCGCTCCGCATGGTCGGACGTAGTTCCCATGATTCCAAGTTGGTTGGGTAGCATACAGGGGTATTTGGCCAAGTGGTAATGAGTCATTCATAACCACGGGCGGCGGGCAAAAAGCGCGGACATTATACTCATTGGCCCTCAAAAGCGGTTGATAAGCGCTGGGGAACATTCCCGAAACATCGTAATAGGCAGAAGGTTGGTGGTGCCGCCCAGGAGGAAGGAGAGTCTGAGGGGTTTCTTGAAAAGCGCTGGGAAAGTTTGACATGTCACCAGCGAACGACCACGGAGCGGAGACCATGTGAAGGTGCCTGGTATCATCATTTACGCCTATATTGCTAGGCGAAGAGGGCTGGTGATAATCAGCGTTCACATTGTGGCCACGCAGCGGCAGTGCCGCCAGGGCTGCGCCAGGAAATGCCGTTGATGTTGCAGACCTAGGCAGACCGAGGTGCTTCAAAGGGGGCGGGCCATGTGAGAGAGGAGTTGGTGAACCGTCATAGCCAGCATCGATGGTCCCATTTGGTGTTTTCCGGCGGAGATGATACTCGGGATGTGGGCCGTAGAACGAGTTTACAGCCGCGGAGGGTCGGCGATGTGGTTGGGAGGTACGAATGGGGAACGAACGCTGGTACGTCAAGGAAATATCTCGCGGGTAATGGCTGTTGGCCGACGAGGCATCGTTGCCTAGAAAGGAAACGAAGGCGTCGAAGTTTGGGGGTGGCGGCGTCACCTCATGAGGGGGCCTCTGAAGAAGAGGCAACATGACAACTGGGTATCTGGGCGAACAAATAGCAAAAGCGGGGAATTCGAAGATGACGACGCTGACAGAAGACGGTCGTTCACGTCCTGCGGGTTAGAGGGCATGGCGGGGAGGTCGGCGCTTGGAGTTGAAGTCGCTGATCGGATCGCTAATCAAGTCGCTGACGGGCATTTGGGCTGGCTACGCGGGCGAGGACCATGCCGACGCCGAAATACCAGCACCAGCAGTTTGAGGAAGCTGCCAGTCTCGGCCTGGCGGGCCAATCTTGGTGAATGGAAGAAAGCCAGTACAGATCCAGGTGTCGTGTGGTCAAAGAGGAAGTGTTGAAAACGCAGGTGGAGTGTGGAGCTCAAGTTGCGCGTCAGAGGTGGGAGGGCGCCGCTATCACCTGGAGGTGGGATTGCGTGTTGTAAGGTGGTACCTTAGGTCGATAAGTGGAGGTTGGAAGCGCGAAAGTAGGCTGATATGATGAAGGTGGGCAAGGCTCCACCCCTGAGGGAGGTCGCTGAGGTAAGGCTTGTGTTTGTCTGCCTTGTGGCCGGACGGGGAGGTTGAGGCCTGGGACCTCAGGCCAATCTACAGACCTAACACAACGCTCAAGCCAGTGACCGCCCGCAGTGGCACCTCCAGCCCCTACTCTGGCATGCGTGTCTATCGGGTGAAGACAGTAAGCAGACTTACCAAGAGATAATGAATAATCCGCTTTTCCATCAACTCAGATGCGTTCATCAATAGGTAGGTAGAAGTCATCATCAAATCTTAGCGAGCAATACCTGGGACTGTCCCAATGACGAGTGATTACATAATTTAATGCAACGAGTCGGATTTGAGCCAGGTCTAGACGAACAGTAAATGAAAGTTTGTGATTTCACACGCAGTCTTTTCATTGCAATTATGTGTCAGGTGATAGGGGAAGGACTAGCCCCGTTTCTTTTCAAAGAGGGAAAAACAAATGGATGAGTAGAACACGCAAGTTCTCATCACATCTCTTGTCATGGGCGGATGGTGTTGGGTGCAAACATCCAATTGTTATCCACGCCAAGCAATCTTGACGATAAGAAAATAGTTAGCATCATCCTCATAGCCTCGGAACGGCACGGTGGTGTGTGCCTGACTGCTTAGCTTCGGATGCATGGCGGGGATGGTGTCAGGCTGTGGTCCGTAGAGGAAGGTTCAGAACTGTGTTGGTTGGTCCTATATAAAGTAGAAACATGCAACGGCGGGTATCAGGTTAGGGTCGAGCCAGTTTCATTTCACATCGGATATAGCTCGAGTGCTCATGTGTGTTGGAAGTGTGTCATTTCAGAAGATTGTCATATGAGTGCCTATTCTAAGAACCATAGTTTACTCTTCCGGGACTGGCATGCAGGTTAGCATTAACGTGATAGACAGGCCGGGTGGGGGTTCTTACTGTCAATGTCGCCGCTGTCGATGGCCTCAATGATAGACTGAGGAGGCTTGCCGTCAACCTGGCATCCTACACTGTAGGCAGTGCCCAGAATCTCCTTCACAGTGCCAGAAAGCTCCTTGGCGAAAGACTTGTAGCGCATAGTACGGGCAATCTCAATGACCTCGTCGAGGCTGACCGACTTGTTGTGCTTGATGTTCTTCTCCTTCTTGCGATCGCGCGGGGGTTCCTTCAGGGCCTTGATAATGAGGGAAGAGGCGGTAGGGACGACGGAAACCGCAGCTTGACGGTTCTGGATGGTGAGCTTGACAGTTACGCGCAAGCCTTTCTGTTCCTGAGTCAGTCCAACCCCATATTCTTCACGGAATCAGGTCCATACCCAGTCCCCAGTCGCCTTCGCAATATCTTCTCCGACCTTCTTGGGCGACAGACCCAGAGGACCAATCTTGGGAGCGAGAGCAGAGGATGCACCAACCTCGCCACCAGTGGCTCGAAGGTGGCTGCTTCAGTCAGTCAAATGCTCTGGTTGCGATGTGATTGTCGCAAACTTACATGACCTTCACCTCATTGGGATCGAACTTGGGAGCTAGAATGAATGTCAGCAGGAGTCAGTGGCTGAATGAGTGTAGAACCTACGCATGTTGACGGGTTTGGAATCGGCAGAGGCTCGTGGTTTGCGTGCCGGGAATAGAGTGAATGGTGGTTGACAAGTGGAGGGGAATGATTGATCTTCGTCGAAGAAAAATAAGGAAAAGCTGTGTGCCCCACAAACCTGCCCTAATCGCCAAATCTGCTGGTGCGCAAGATTACTGCCCCAGGCACCAACGTAAAGCACGTGACCGCAAATTCGAGTTCGTCTCGGTTGACTTCCTGAGTACCTAGGTAGGAGCTGGCAGTCCAAGGATGAATGCCGTGCTCTGGATTCCCGGAAGTGCTACGTGGTACATAAATCCTACCTGACATCTTTCAAAAACCCGGATAGAAATTGGGCCGCCGGTTAGTATGGCGATCATGTACGTATGCTTCAACTCGTGTCGGGCTTGGATTGATTGTGTACATGCTGTATTCATCTAGCGAGGTGTCTTGATGGTCCATCTCCAAGTCCTTCAGAACGATTCTTGTCGGAAGTTTGCCTCAAAGCGACTCAAAATGTAAGGTTTGACCCCCAGGATAGGTTTTAAGTCTACGAGCGACAACAGCTGCATCCCAACTGCATCGCCGGTGGATTTGAGCCTAGTTAGTGCCACTCACAGCAAGTCTAGAACAAAAACGAGTTAGCAACGAGACTATTCCGCACATCGGCGCTAGGAGAGGTTTCATACTTCATCAAATGGTCCATGAAGGTTTGCAAAGAGACGTCATCAGTGAAAATTGTCTGAGCTGTGGTCGCTCCCGCTCCACCGTAGGGGCCGGTAGTGTGGGTTGTTGACGGATTAAGCTTGGAGAGGAGGAATCGAGCCTGTGATCCACCAGCGTCGCAGACGATGAATCGAGGAAGAGGGAATCTATCCGTGATGAGATCCTACAGAAATTTAGCCAGGGCCCACAGTCATGGAGAGAGGCGCAGACATACCCGTGCGTCCTCCTTGGGCTGCTCCAAGAGCGACCCGAAGTTCTCGTAGCCCTCTTGTTCTTGATAACCTGCTTTTCTCCATTCTGCGATGGTCTCTCCATGAAAGATGAGAATGTGGAAAAAGGTGTCCAAGAGCAAGATGTGAGTTGGTTGGATCGATGCCGAGTCCAGAAGCACCGGTTGCCCTCCGTCCTGATCAAAGGTGTATGAATCCAAAGTTGGCTGGATCATCACTAGAGAGTTGCTGACGTCTTCGTGGTTGAGAACATGACGGTAAAAGGCGGTTTCGTCGGGGGAATTGTTGAAAACCTGTAGAAACTGGCTTCGTCGAAGATGGAACATGAATTGCGGATAAAGGGTGAAGTTCTTCTCCAATCGGAACGATGAAGGGTCGTCCTTTCGGTAATCCGCAAATCTCGAACAGAGGCGAATGAGCATCCTGTCAACCCAACGCAAAACGTCCGGGCCATCGTCGACTTCTGCTTTGAATACTGCAATCCTGGACATGAGCACAGCCGCTGCCTCTTGGTCGAATGATTGGGCAATTGCCGGATCTCCTGCCGGGCTGCTAAGGTTCCGTGCGATAGTCGTTACTCGAAGATGGAATTGCCCAGATGAATGCTGATAGTAGGTCAGGAATTGCATCATGCCTTTTTGAGGCGCCTGCTGATGGGTGGCGGGGCCTTGGCCAGCGATCTCGAAGTATATGCCATAGCTAGATTTTGGGTCAATGCCACACATCTTCCAAGAACACGTGTTGCCGATTCCGCATTCTGTTTCTCCAACAGAAATCGACTTCTTGTTGAGCGAGACAGCATGACCGATGAGCCCGGTAACCTTTAGTTCTTTCGTGGTGAGTACTTCCAGAACTGCGTTAAATCCCATCAAAAGATTGTCGTCGCCATCTTTCTCGAATATTCGCACAAATGATTGCTTGAACATCGATGAGGTAAAACTATCGGTGAGGATCATGTGCCCACCCGTCGAATTGCAGAGCCCCTTCATTTCTAGTAGGCCAACTTGATCGAGGCAGCCGGCGAAGATGTCAATAATGTGGCCATTGTGCGCGGTGCGTTTAGCAAGATTCTCGTAAAACTAGTGTGGTTTTAGCAAGCTCGGTTTGTCGGGGATGCGGTGTGACTCTTACCTTCAATGCCTTCTTGTAATACTTGACGTTGTCACGATCAATATCGTGATGCGATCGAATAGGTTCCCTCAACTCTGGCCCAACGACCATACCAGGTCCTTCGGTTGCAGGGCCACCAGCAAAGAGCATGACACGACCACCTGCATTTTGAAAGGATGACTCCATGAGTCCAACCGCTACGCTGAGAGCCACACCAGTGCATCGGAGACTGCGGTGATCGTTGGCAACAGGCCACGGGTCTTTTTGAAGCGACTCAAGTGCTTTGGTGAGTTGGAACTCAGCCTGCTGGACCGGCAGGAGGAACCGAGAGGCCGGGCCAGTGGGGAGAGGTCGGCCAGGCTGAGGTTGCATCCCTGGGCGTAGGCCTGAAGCTGACAGGCCAAGCATTTCTTGAACCTGTTTGGCGGAATAGTCCTTGCTACCTCGAAACACGTAGGATTTTGCACATTCCTCATAGCCAATTTCGTGCACATGAGCCTTGAAGTTCATCAGCACGGTTCTCTTGCTTCTGTTGTGGGCCACGTACCATGGTTCCATATGTGATTAGGCCGACCAGTGCATTCTCTGGCAGCAAGCTTAGGCTCATGACGAGGGACTCCTTGAGAGATGACAAGCTATCCGCTTCTTGGCACATATCGACCACATACAGGAATATGGGAGGCGCGGGAGCCGGCCTTGACAGGCGATACTCGATTGTTGTGTTGGCAGGGTGAAGTTCGGGAGGGATCGCATTCGCGGTGATGTCCTTGTAGTGAGGCGGGAGCTGGTTCCTTGAGAGACAGAAGGGGCAGATCCATACTCTCGCGCGGACATCAACCTGGCTAGACTCGAGGTTAGTTCCTACGAGTTGGGATTGGAATCCAGTGATGATGTCCGTACCAGAATGGGTTTAACACTGAGCGGCAGGGCTGCTTGCACGTCACAGGCTCGAACTGCAGGAGGGGTGTGTCTGGTTTCTCCTTCAACGGGGTGTAGAGAGCTCCAATCGGGACAACCAATCTTGATGCCTCCTGGAGAGAACATAAGCGACAGAATCGTTGATGGGTGATCTCATCTCACCATTCGAGAGCTAGGGAAAACGTTCCAGCTCAAGCGAACACCATCACGATCCTCCACCTCGCTCCACTGCTCCTTGAGAGCTTCATAGTCCATCGTAGCCATCGTAGCCAGCTGTTTGTGGTGGTTGACAGAAAGCCAGCCGGGGCGAACGAGCGTCGATGGGATGTAAGGCACTCCTGAACTGGAGACAGAAGGCAAGAGCAGAACGGTGTAAGAGAAAGGGTTACAGAGCGTGACGGCGGTTGTTGATATTGCGGTAAGGCGCGAAATGGACAAAGTGTCAAATTGACTGAAGGAGAGCAGGAGAGCTAACTACGAGATGTGGACACATTGGCTCCTAGTTTGGAATGGTACATAGGTAAGGTCACGACCCACCCTTCCGCCCACCCCCCCCTTCTGCCCACCTACACCAGATGGGGCTGTGACTTCAAGACTGCATTTCTCTATAAAATAATTATATAAAATTATGCTATGTCTGGAATTGATATATCATGCTGTTCTGAGTTAAACAGTGTTTATCTTTTTGTACTGCTTTAATCTAGCGGCTTTTGTATTTTAGCTTTTCTTCTAACTTATCTTTTAGCTTAGATCAGGCATTAAGGATCTCTATACATATAAGAAAGGCAGCCTTAGGATTATATATAATTACTTTATCGCTGTTGAAACCGCTGTTCGGACTTTTGTTTCTGCGCTGCCGCGTTTCTGTATTACGTGTTTGCATTGCTTGAGTTGTCTTGAGACAAAGGCTTTCCAGCTGCTTGACGCATCTCGAAGGGTTGATTAGGACAGCAAGGCTTGCACCCTGATGCAGTAGAAACTCTAGTCATTCTGAGTTGCTGTTGCCTTGGGCTTGGGTTTTGGGCCCTCATACTGTTATTCACTATTAGTTATTTTATTTTTTTTACTATTTAACCTCTGGCCTCTTTTTGAGTATGCACTACTAAGAACTATAACTTTATTATAATTACTTTATAGTTTATAGCCTTTTATAATTTTATAAAGTCTTTTAAATATAAAGTTATTATTTTTTTATATATTTAATTATAAAAAAGCTTTTTAAATTTATTTTTTATTTTAGTTTTAATTCTTTAAATAAGGTTATAAAAGTCTTTTATTTTATTTATTATTTAATTGAATTATTTATTTAATTTAGCTTAGTTTATAAATATATAAAGGATTTTTACTTTTTAAAGTATTTATATTAAAATATTTAAAATATTAATTTAAAAACTAAGAATTAACTAGTAATAATTATATATATTAATAGTTTTTTTATATTAATAAGCTATATTTTTAATACTTTAAAATAATAAAAAACAGAATTTAATAAAGGCTTTTATATAAATTATTTTATTAAGGTTATAGTCCTTAGTAGTGCATACTTAGAAAGGGGCTAGAGGTTAAATAGTTAAAAAAAAAAATATAACTAATAGTGAATAATAGTATAAAGGCTTAAAACCCAAGCCTAAAGTAATAATAACTCAGAATGACTAGAGTTTTTACTATATTAAGGTATAAGCCTTACTGTCCTATTTAACCCTTTAAGATGCATTACTAGAAAAGCTAGATAGAAAAGCTAGATATTAGAAGGTAAAATCATTATATAATAAAAGCCCTATAAAGGCTCTGCATTTATCGCATTCTAAGTTACTTTATCGCAATTCCAAGTCACAATTCAACTCTTTATAATTCTAAATCGTAATTTAACTCATTAAAGACCAATTACCTCTTTATAATCTAACTAACTTATAATAAATACTATAATAAATATTTAATATAATACACTTTATACTCTTAGTAACTTAAGTTTTAATAATTACTATACTCTTTCTATATATAATTTAAATATTAAGCTTAGTAAGGATATAGAAACTCTTAATAAATTAAAAGCTATAATAATAGATTATAGTCTTAAAGAAACTAGAACTATTAAGACTTAGTAACTTTCTAATAGTAAGTGAATTACTTTAGTAATCTTTAAGATTAAAGTATCTTTAAGATTATATCTCTTTAGAAGTAATTAATAATTTAAAAACTAAATTAAAAATAAATAATATTTTTTAATATAATTAGTAATAAAACTAGTAATTAAAATATTTTTAAAAGAAATAATATTTTTAAAATTATTAGTTAATATTAATAAAAGGTAAATAATATAAGTTATAAGTAATATAATTATTATTAATATATAAAAGGATTAATATATTAAAAACTAAAGGGTTTTTATTAATTAATTATAAAGCTATTAGTATATTTAGTTAGTTAGGAATATAAGTAAAGCAGGAGTCTTATAAATAATAGAAGGATATAGTAAAAGGAGGTTCTATTAATAAGTTCTTAGTAATTAAAGGAAGAAGAATAAGAGTCTATTTATAATTAGGTGAATTAATTAATTAAGTCTTTTATTTTATAATAACTTAAGTAATATAAATATATAATTATATAGAAATGTAATAATAAGGAATATAGTAATATAAAAATAAAAGTCTAAATAGTGATTTTAATAGTAATAAATTATTTTATATATTATAATAAAGTATTATTTTTAAATTAAAATAATAATTAAAAATAAAATATATTATTTTATATTAAAGTTATAGTCCTTAGTAGTGTATACTTAGAGAGAGGCCAGAGGTTAAATAGTTAAAAAAAAATATAATTAATAATGAATAATAGTATAAGGGCTTAAAACCTAAGCTTAAAGTAATAGTAATTTAAAATAACTAGAGCTTTTATTATATTAAAGTACAAGCCTTACTATCCTATTTAACTATTTAAGATGCATTATTAGAAAAGCTAAATAGAAAAGCTAAATAGAAAAGCTAAATAGAAAAGCTAGATATTAAAAAGCAAAATCATTATATAATAAAAGCTCTATAAGGGTTTATTATATTCTAAGCTTATTATAATTCTAAATTATAATTTAACTCTTTATAATTCTAAATTATAATTTAACTCTTTATAATTCTAAATTATAATTTAATTTATTAAAAACTAAAATAAATATTATAATAAATATTTAATATAATATACTCTATACTCTTAGTAATTTAGATTTTAATAGCTATTATACTCTTTTTATATATAATTTAAATACTAAGCTTAATAAGAATATAGAAATCTTTAATAAATTAAAGGCTATAATAATAAATTATAATTTTAAAAAAACTAGAATTATTAAGACTTAGTAACTCTTTAATAATAAGTAAGTTACTTTAGTAATCTTTAAGACTAAAGTATTCTTAAGACTATACTTCTTTAGAAGTAATTAATAATTTAAGAATTAGATTAAAAATAAATAATACTTTTTAAGATAACTAATAATAAAGCTAATAATTAAAATATCTTTAAAAGAAATAGTATTCTTAAAGTTATTAGCTAATATTAATAAAGAGTAAATAATATAAGTTATAAATAATATAGCTATTATTAATATATAAAAGGATTAATATACTAGAAACTGAAGGGTTTTTATTAAAATAATAAAAGGATATAATAAAAAGAGGTTTTATTAATAAGTTCTTAGTAATTAAAGGAGGAAGGATAAGAGTCTATTTATAATTAGGTTAATTAATTAATTAAGTCCTTTATTTTATAATAATTTAAGTAATGTAAATATATAATATAGAAATGCAGTAATAAGGAATGCAGTAATATAGAAATAAAAGTCTGAATAGTGGTTTTAATAGTGAATATCATTTTATATATTATTAAAATTTATAGTTTAATAAGCTAAATATATTAATATTAAATAATTATATAATATATAATAAATATAAATCGCTATTAAAACCGCTATTCAGACTTTTATTTTTATATTATTATATTTCTATATAATTATATATTTATATTATATAAGTTATCTTAAAATAAAGGACTTAATTAATTAATTAACCTAGTTATAAATAGACTCTTATCTCTTCTTCTTTATAAAACCTTCTTTTACTAAATCCTTTAACTATTCTAATAGAATTCCTTTAGTTTTTAGTATATTACTCCTTTAGCTATATATTAATTAATATAAAGTCAGCTTATAATTATATAATTTATATATTATAATTAGACCCTTTAGGTTATTAAAGAAAGTATTATGAATAGTTATTATTTCTTTTTTTATTTCCTTTTAAACTAATTCTTTTAATAAGACTTACTTTATTTTAATCTATTAGATTATATCCTTATTTAATATGGCTTATAAAAATAGGTTCTCCTAGAAGATATAATAGCTAAAGATTACTAATTAGATAAGCCTCTTATAACTAGGTCAGCTAAACTCAGCCTCTATTATAAGTCTTAAGCTAAATAGATAAAATGCTCTTTATAGCTTAAAAAGTAAGCTTTAATCTTCTTTAATTCTTTTAATTAATATATATATAAGATAATTCTTATATATTAATATTAATAAGGGTTTACTAAGCTATTATATAATGCACTATATATATATTATATTATTTATTTACTTAAAGAAGGGTATTATAAATTAGTTATATTATAAATAATTAGATTATAATATAATAAGAATTATAAAATATTAAATTATAATATAATTAGAATTATAATAAGCTTAGAATATAATAAATGCAGAGTCTTTATAGAGTTTTTATTATATAATGATTTTGCTTTTTAATATTTAGCTTTTCTATTTAGCTTTTCTATTTAACTTTCTAATTACTTAATGTATTTTAAAGAGTTAATTAAGATAGTAAGACTTATATTCTAATATAGTAGAAACTCTAGTTATTTTAAGTTATTATTATTTTAGGCTTAGGTTTTAAGCCTTTATATTATTATTTATTATTAGTTATTGTTTTTTTTTTACTATTTAACCTCTAGTCCCTTTCTAAGTATACACTACTAAGGACTATAACTTTAATAATAAATATAAAAGTAAATAAAAGATTTAAATATAATAAAATAATATTTAAAATTAGAATTAAAATATAATATAATTATAAAAGCTGACGCATCTCGAAGGGTTGATTAAGACAGTAAGGCTTGTACCCTGATGCAGTAGAAACTCTAGTTATTCTGAGTTGCTATTGCCTTAGGCTTGGGTTTTAGGCCCTCATACTGTTATTCACCATTGGTTATTTTTTTATTTTTTTTTACTATTTAACCTCTGGCCCCTCTCTGAGTGTGCGCTACTAAAGGACTATAACCTTAAAAAAAATAAAATTATAAAAGCTATTAATAATTAAAATCTTTTAAAAAAATAAGTTTCTTAATTTTATATTTAAAAGAAATACTTTTTTAAACTATTTTAAATATATTTTATTATTAATAAAGCCTATTTATATATAATTATAAATTTAACTAAAAAATACTTTAAAAATTACTATTTTTATAAATTAGTTTTTATAAAGACTATATATAATTTAAAATATTTTATTTTTATATTAATTATTTTTATAATTATAATTTATTTATAATAATTATTTTTTATAATAAATAAATAATAAATTAAACTTATTTTTATAACTTTCTTTACTTTAATTATATTTTTAATAATATTATATTAATTTATATTAAAAATATAATTAAAAAAGATATTTTTAATTATTAATTTATATAAAAGTATTTTATAAAATAATTATATATTTTTTAAAAATAGCTTTTTTTAAATAAATAACTTTAATAAATATAAATCTTTAATAAAGCACTTTATTTAATAATAATTAATAATATTATCTTTATTATTAGAATTAATAATTTTATATATAATATAATATATTTTTAATTATAATAAAGTATATTTTAAAACTTTTATTTTAAATATATAATTAATTAAAAGCTCATTTTAAAATAATAATAAGCTTTAAATTTTAATTTAAATAGAATATATATCTTTTATACTATTTTTTTAATTATAAATTATTAACTAGCTCTTATTATATTTTATTATAAAAGTATAAATTATATTATTATTTTAAATTCTTTTAAAAACTTCTTTTATAAGTATTTTATTTTTATATTTAAAAGTATTTATAATAAAAATTTAAATTAATTTAAATATTAATTAATAATATTATAATAAAGTTATATAAAGGAAATTATATAATTATATCTTATATAAGTAAGTAAAAAGGAGGAGTGAGTAAAAGAATGAGTTATAATCTTATATTTTTATTTATAACACTTTATTATAAAAGATAGATCTATTATAGCCCAAGTTAAGACTAAGTAGTTATATTTAGTAAAATTATAATAAGATTACTTTTTTATATAATATTATAAGGGGCTGGCTTGTAAGTAAGTACGCTAAAGGACTAGCTGTATATTAATCTATAAAAAGCTAAAAAGGAAGGAATCCTCCTTCATAAGCCTGAAACAGGCCTAGCCCTAAATAGCTATAAAAGCAGTAAGATATAGTAAAATATATACTCAGGCACTAGCCTATAATATTATCCCCCCTTTCTAATTCTTTATAATTACCTTCCCTTTATTAAATTCTTATGCTTTTTATTATAACTACTCTATATTAAACCTATAAGTATTTAAATATCTGATAATAAGTATTATATTATAAATATTAGTAAGCTTTTTAGTATTTAAGTCAGATTTTTATAAGCTTATATTATTATTATAATATACTTATTATAATTTTATTAATTACTTAGTATATTAGCTTATTTAATACTTTAAAAAGCTATAATATATATATTTTTTATTATTTTACTATTTTTACTTTTACTTAAGTAAGGCTTTAAGTATTATTTAACTTACTTTATTAGCTTTTTAATTTATTACTAATTTATTTACTAACTATAGCTAGGTTATTAGGAGATTACTAAGAAATAGTAATATATATATAAAGCTATTATTAAGGTTATAGTACTTAGTAATATATATTTACAGAGGGGCTAGAGGTTAAATAGTTAAAAAAAGAATATAACTAATAGTAAATAATAGTATAAAGGCCTAAAACCTAAGCTTAAGGCAATAGTAACTCAGAATGACTAGAGTTTTTACTATATTAAAGTGCAAGCCTTACTATCCTATTTAACCCTTTAAAATGCGTTATTAAAAAAGCTAGATAGAAAAGCTAGATATCAAAAGGCAAAATCATTATATAATAAAAGCCCTTATAAGGCTTTTATTATATTCTAAGCTTATTATAATTCTAAATTATAATTTAACTCTTTATAATTCTAAATTATAATTTAACTTATTAAAGACTAATTATAATAAATACTATAATAAATATCTAATATAATATACTTTATACTCTTAATAATTTAGATTTTAATAATTACTATACTCTTTTTATATATAACTTAAATATTAAGCTTAGTAAAGATATAAAAACTCTTAATAAGCTAAAAACTATAATAATAAATTATAGTCTTAAAGAAATTAGAACTATTAAGACTTAATAACTCTTTAATAATAAATAAATTACTTTAATAATCTTTAAGACTAAGGTATTCTTAAGACTATACTTTTTTTAAAAATAATTAATAATTTAAACATTAAATTAAAAATAAATAATACTTTTTAAAATAATTAATAATAAAATTAATAATTAAAATATCTTTAGAAAAAATAGTATTTTTTAAATTATTAAGTAATATTAATAAAAAGTAAATAATATAAATTATAAATAATATAATTATTATTAATAAATAAAAAGACTAAGATAAAAGGATATAATAAAAGAAGGTTTTATTAATAAGTTCTTAATAATTAAAAGAAGAAGAATAAGAGTCTATTTATAATTAAATTAATTAATTAATTAAGTCCTTTATTTTATAATAATTTAAGTAATATAAATATATAATTATATAAAAATATAATAATAAAGAATATAATAATATAGAAATAAAAGTCTGAATAGTGGTTTTAATAATAATATAAAGCTATTATAATTATTTAATAATTATAATTACTTATTTAATTATTAAGTAATTTTTTTATTAAAATAATTAATTAAAGTAATAATCTTTATATTATTAAACTATAAGTTTATATTTGTTAGATTGGGTCATGTGTACCCAATTAGGGCAGGAACGTGCTATATAAGTAGCGCGCTGCGTTTTTGGCCTATTGGTCAAAATCCAACAATATTAGCTTTATAAAAAGTTTATTTAAACTTTATAAGGAATTTTAAAAGGCTTTTTTTTCTTTAATATAATTCTTATAATTACTAACTTACTTTCTTAGCTTTATTAAGATTATTAAAAATTTAATTAAAGTATTCTAATAAGATTATTAAATTCTAGCTTTACTCTTCTTTAATATATTATATATAGACTAGGACTATAACTTAGATCCTAAGCCTTAGTAAATTATATATAATATAAAACTAAAAACTAATATTACTAATAGTAATTCTATTAATTTAAAGCTTAGCTTATATTATAAAGACTTAAGCTTTCTATTTATATATATTTTTATAAAATTATTTAAGCTTTAATAAGACTTACTAAGGTTATTATAATTATATTACTTCTTAGAATTAAGCTATTTACTCTTTTATTTTATTAATAGTACTAACTAACTCTACTTCTTAAGCTATTAATTAATTAGTTCTTTAAGTAGCTATAATAACTTTATTATATATTCAGCCTAAGGTTACTAAGTATTCGCTCTTTAATCATTTGCCTTAGGGTTAAGCTTTTTATAATATAAGGGGCTAGCCTATAAGTAAGTATACTAAAGGATAAGCTATATATTGATTTATAAAAAGCTAAAGAGGAAGGAATCCTCTTTTATAAGCTTAAAACGGGCCTAGCCTTAAATAATTATAGAAGTAGTAAGATATAGTAAAATATACACTTAGGCATTAGCTTATAATAAATATTAAAACCTTAACTCACTTTATATAAATAAGTTAGAATAACTAGCTTATAATTATATAATAAACTATAAAACTAAATATACTTATATTTTATAAGCTAATAAAAACACATTTAATATATATATATATATTTATTACTATTAAAACCGCTATTTAAACTTTTATTTTTATATTACTATATTTCTATATAATTATATATTTATATTACTAAAGTTATTTTAAAATAAAGAACTTAATTAATTAATTAATCTAATTATAAATAGACTCTTATTCCTCTTCTTTTATAAAACCTTCTTTTATTAAATCCTTTAACTATTTTATTAAATAATAAGATTCCTTACTATTAAAACCGCTATTCAGACTTTTATTTTTATACTATTATATTTTTATATAATTATATATTTATATTACTTAAGTTATCTTAAGATAAAAGATTCAATTAATTAATTAACCTAGTTATAAATAGACTCTTATCCTTTTTTCTTTATAAAACCTTTTTTTATTAAATTCTTTAACTTATTATAATTAATATTAAAAGTAATTATAATAAGATTCTTTTAATTTCTAATATAATTATTACTCTTTTAATTATATATTAATTAATATAAAGTCAGTTTATAATTATATAATTTATATATTATAGCTTTTTAAATTATTAAAAAAGTATTATTAATAGTTATTATTTTTTCTTTACTTTTTTTTAAACTAATTCTTTTAATAAGACTTACTTTATTTTAATCTATTAGATTATATTCTTATTTAATAAGGCTTATAAGAATAGGTTTTTTTAAAAGATATAAGAATTAAAAATTATTAATTAAATAAGCCTTTTATAATTAAGTTAGTTAAACTTAGCTTTTATTATAAGTCTTAGATTAAATAGATAAAATGCTTTTTATAGCTCAAGAAATAAGCTTTAATTTTCTTTAATTCTTTTAATTAATATATATATAAGATAATTCTTATATATTAGTATTAATAAGGGTTTATTAAGCTATTATATAATATATTATATATATATTATATTATTTATTTAATTAAAAAGGGTTATTATAAGTTAGTTATATTATAAGTAATTAAAGTATAATATAATAGAAATTATAAAGTATTAAATTATAATATAATTAGAATTATAATAAGCTTAAAATATAATTAATATAAAGCTTTTATAAGGCTTTTATTATATAATGATTTTGCCTTTTAATATTTAGCTTTTTTATTTAGCTTTTTAATTACTTAATGCATTTTAAAGAGTTAATTAAGATAGTAAGGCTTATACTTTAATATAGTAAAAACTCTAATTATTTTAAAATACTATTACTTTAAGCTTAGGTTTTAAGCCTTTATACTATTATTTACTATTAGTTATTATTTTTTTTATTTAACTTTTAGCCTCTTTTTAAATATACACTACTAAGGACTATAACTTTAATAATAAGATTCTTTTAGTTTTTAATATAATTATTACTTTTTTAATTATATATTAATTAATATAATATTAGCTTATAATTATATAATTTATATATTATAACTTTTTAAATTATTAAAAAAAGCATTATTAATAATTATTATATCTTTTTATTTCTCTTTTTAAATTAATTCTTTTAATAAGATTTACTTTATTTTAATTTATTAAATTATATTCTTATTTAATAAGGCTTATAGAAATAAGTTCTTTTAAAAAATATAATAATTATAAATTATTAATTAAAGGAGCCTTTTATAATTAAGTTAATTAAACTTAGTTTTTATTATATATTTTAAGCTAAATAAATAAAATACTTTTTATAATTTAAAAAGTAAGCTTTAATCTTTTTTAATTATTTTAATTAATATATATATAAGATAATTCTTATAATATACTTAATAAGTAACTAAGCTAAATAAGTAAGTAGGCTAATCTAGTTTTATACTTTAAAGTGCGATTTTTAAGAAATTCTTTAAAAATCTAAACTAGGCTTAAAATGTATATAATTTAAGTTATAAGTCTATTAATTCCATTATAATAATAAGAAATTTTCCTATATTTTTTAAAAAAAGTATTTATATAGTTATTTAAGATAATCTCATTTATACTGTTTTTATTTTATTTTTATTTTTAAAAAGCTAAATTAATTTTTTAGAATTCTAGAAAAAGTATTATTTACTGACTTTTTTATTAAAGTATCTTAATTTAATTCTTTAAAATTCCTATATTTATATAGCTAATTTTAGAAAATTGAGAATTATTACTTTTAGCTATATAGTATAAGTAGCTCACTTACTTATTTAGCTTACTCACTTATTAAGTACGTTATATTAATATTAATAAAAGTTTATTAAATTATTATATAATATACTATATATATATTATATTATTTATTTAATTAAAGAGAGTTATTATTAATTAGTTATATTATTAATTAGTAGTATTATAACTATATAATTAAATTATTATATAATTAAAATTATAATAAGCTTAGAATATAATAAATCTTTATAAGGCTTTTATTATATAATACTTTTACTTTTTAATATTTAACTTTTTTATTTAGCTTTTCTATTTAACTTTTCTATTTAGCTTTCTAACTATTTAATGCATTTTAAAAGGTTAATTAAAATAGTAAGACTTATACTTTTATATAATAAAAACTCTAGTCATTTTAAGATACTATTACTTTAAGCTTAGATTTTAAGCTTATATACTATTATTTACTTTTAGTTATTTTTTTTATTTTGTTTTTATAATTTAACCTTTAGTCTCTTTTTAAATATATACTACTAAGGACTATAACTTTAATATATATATTTATTATTATTAAAACTACTATTTAAACTTTTATTTCTATATTATTACATTTTTATATTATATATTTATATTACTTAAGTTATTTTAATATAAAAGACTTAATTAACTAATTAATCTAATTATAAATAGACTCTTATCCCTCTTTTTTTAATTATTAAAAATTAATCTTCTTTTACTAAATTCTTTAAATTTAATATTAAAAGTAATTATAATAAGATTCTTCTAATTTTTTATTTATTACTTTTTAATTATATATTAATAAATATTACTATTAAAACCGCTATTCAGACTTTTATTTTTATATTATTACATTCCTTATTATTACATTTCTATATAATTATATATTTATTAAGGTTATAATCCTTAGCAGTGCATACTTAGAGAGGGGCTAGAGATTAAATAGTAAAAAAAAAAAAAATAACTAATAGTAAATAATAATATAAGGGCCTAAAACCTAAGCCTAAGGCAATAGCAACTTAGAATGACTAGAGTTTCTACTACATTAGGGTGCAAGCCTTACTATCCTAATTAACCCTTTGAGATGCATCAAGCAGCTAGAAAGCTAGATAGAAAAGCTAGATAGAAAAGCTAGATAGAAAAGCTAGATGTCGGAAGGCAAAATCGTCATGCGATAAAAGCCCTGTGAGGGCTCTGCATTTATCGCATTCTAAGTTACCTCGTCGCAATTCTAATCACATCGCAATTCAATTAATCGCAATTTAAAATGACCCCCCCTGACCAAATAAATAACACAATATGCGTACAGCGTATTGCGCAATAGCCCGGCAGACCCTCGCTAATACTAGCATATAAGAATCGTCTTATATATACACTAGCTAAAAGAATCGAAGAAGATCGAAGCCTACTTCCTAGGCTATAAAGAGCATCTTGCCTATCTGGCCTAGAATGCATAATAGAGGCTGAGTTTAGCCAGCCTGGTTATAAAAGGCTTATCTAGCTAGTAATCTTTAATTACTATATCTTCTAAGAGAACCTATTCTTATAAGCCCTATTAAATAAAGATATAATCTAATAATTAAGATAGAGTAAGTCTTATTAGAAGAATTAGCTTAAAAGGAAGTAAAGAAGGAAATAATAATTATTAATAATGCCTTTCTTAATAACCTAAAGAGCTATAATATATGAGTTATATAGTTATAGGCTGACCTTATGCTAATTAATATATAGCTAAAGGAGTAATGACTATATTAGAAACTAAGGGAATCTTATTATAGTTACTTTTAATATTGATTATAATAAGTTAAAGGATTTAGTAGAGGAAGGTTTAAAGGAGGAGGGATAAGAGTTTATTTATAACTAGGTTGACTAATTAATTAAGTCCTTTATCTTAAAATAACTTAAGTAATGCAAATATATAATACAGAAACGTAGTAATGAGGAATGCAGTAGTATAGAAATAAAAGTCCGAATAGTGGTTTTAATAGCGAATTATATATTTATATTATTTAAGTTATTATAAAATAAAGGACTTAATTAATTAATTAACCTAATTATAAATAGACTCTTATCCTTCTTTTTTTATATTAATAAAACCTCCTTTTATTATATCTTTTTATTATTCTTAATCCTTTTATATATTAATAATAGCTATATTATTTATAACTTATATTATCTACTCTTTATTAATATTAATTAATAACTCTAAGAATATTATTTCTTTTAAAGATATTTTAATTATTAACTTTATTATTAATTATTTTAAAAAGTATTATTTATTTTTAATTTAGTTTTTAAATTATTAATTACTTTTAATAAAGCATAGTCTTAAGAATACCTTAGTCTTAAAGATTATTAAAGTAACTTACTTACTATTAGAGAGTTACTAAGTCTTAATAGTTCTAATTTCTTTAAGACTATAATCTATTATTATAGCCTTTAGCTTATTAAAGGTTTTTATATCTTTATTAAGTTTAATATCTAAGTTATATATAAAAAGAGTATAATAGCGATTAAAACCTGAGTTATTAAGAGTATAAAGTATATTATATTAGATATTTATTATAGTGTTTATTATAATTAGTCTTTAATAAGTTAAATTATAATATAACTAGAATTATAAAGAGTTAAATTGCGACTTAGAATTGTGATGAGCTTGGAATGCGATAAATGCAGAGCCCTTACGGGGCTTTTATTATATAACGATTTTGCCTTCTGATATCTAGCTTTTCTGTCTAGCTTTTCTATCTAGCTTTTCTAGTAATGCATCTTAAAGGGTTGAATAGGATAGTAAGGCTTATACTTTAATATAGTAAAAGCTCTAGTCATTCTGAGTTACTATTGCCTTAGGCTTGGGTTTTAAGCCTTTATACTATTATTTACTATTAATTATATTTTTTTTTAACTATTTAACCTCTAGCCTCTCTCTAAGTGTATACTACTAAGGACTATAATCTTAATATTAATAAATATAATATTAACTTTTAATTATATAATTTATATATTATAATATTTTAAGTTATTAAAAAAAGTATTATTAATAATTATTATTTTATTTTATTTCTTTTTTTAAACTAATTCTTTTAATAAAACTTATTTTATTTTAATTTATTAAATTATATTTTTATTTAATAAAGCTTATAAAAATAAGCTCTTTTAAGAAATATAATAATTAAAAATTATTAATTAAATAAGCTTTTTATAATTAACTTAATTAAACTTAGCTTTTATTATATATTTTAAATTAAAAAAGTAAAATACTTTTTATAATTTAAAAAATAAGCTTTAATCTTTTTTATTTCTTTTAATTAATATATATATAAGATAATTCTTATATATTAATATTAATAAAGGTTTATTAAGTTATTATATAATATATTATATATATATTATATTATTTATTTAATTAAAAAGAATTATTATAAATTAGTTATATTATAAATAAGTATTATTATTAAAACTGCTATTTAAACTTTTATTTTTATATTATTTTATTTATATTATTATATATTTATATTATTATATTTTTATATTATATATTTATATTATTTATATTATCTTAAGATAAAGAACTTAATTAATTAATTAACTTAATTATATATAAACTCTTATTCTTATTCTTTTATAAAACCTTCTTTTACTAAATCTTTAAACTATTTTACTAAATAATAAGATTCCTTTAGTTTTTAATATATTACTCTTTTAAGTATATATTAATTAATATAATATTAATTTATAATTATATAACCTATTAAAGTTATAGCCCTTAGTAATGCATACTCAGAGAGGGGCTAGAGGTTAAATAGTAAAAAAGATAAAATAATTAATAATAAATAATAGTATAAAAGCTTAAAACCTAAGCTTAAAATAATAATAACTTAAAATAACTAGAGTTTTTACTATATTAAAGTATAAGCCTTATTATTCTAATTAACTCTTTAAAATATATTAAATAGTTAAAAAGCTAAATAGAAAAGCTAAATAAAAAAGCTAAATAAAAAAGCTAAATAAAAAAGCTAAATAAAAAAGCTAAATATTAAAAAGTAAAATCATTATATAATAAAAGCCTTATAAGAGTTTATTATATTTTAAGCTTATTATAATTCTAATTATATTATAATTTAATACTTTATAATTCTTATTATATTATAATTTAAGTATTTATAATATAACTAACTTATAATAACCCTTTTTAATTAAATAAATAATATAATATATATATAATATATTATATAATAATTTAATAAACTCTTATTAATATTAATATATAAGAATTATTTTATATATATATTAACTAAAAGAATTAAAGAAAATTAAAGCTTACTTCTTAAGCTATAAAGAGTATTTTATTTATTTAACTTAAGATTTAAAATAAAAACTAAGTTTAATTAATCTAATTATAAAAAGCTTATTTAATTTATAATTTTTAATTATTATATTCTTTAAAAGAACTTATTCTTATAAGCCTTATTAAATAAGAATATAATTTAATAGATTAAAATAAAGTAAGTCTTATTAGAAGATTTAGCTTAAAAGGAAGTAAACAAAGAAATAATAACTATTAATAATGCTTTCTTTAATAACTTAAAGAGTACTATATTAAGCAGAGGAATAAGAAAGACATTATTACTTAAAGTAATAAATACTATAAAGTAAGCAGAATGTATAGTAAAGTGAGAATAGATAAGACTTATAAAGTAAAATAGATAAAAAGACGGCTAGAGCTATAATTAAGTAGCTAGTTAGAAAATAAATTAGATATTCTAATTAATTAAATAAATCTTATTATAATAATATTAAAAATAATTTAATAATTTAAAAATAAAAGTAAGTAAGAATATTATTAATTATTATTTATATTTAAATTATTTTTACCTTTTATTTTAAATTAACTCTAGTTATTTTTATTAATAGCTTTATTAAAACCACTATTTAAATTAATTAGTTAATTAAAAATCCTAAGTTAATTTAACTAATAGGCCCTTAGCTTTAATATATTCCTCTTTATATAGTTAGTACTTTATTTTTATAAGCCTAAAGACTATAAATAGTAAAGAAAAGTAGAGTTTTAATAAATAAAAGAAATAATAAAAAAAGAAAAAGAATATATATAAGCTTAATATCTAAATATAGTTAATTAATTAGAATCTAGCTTATATTTATTCTTTTAAAATTATAGTAATTATAAAAGAAGGTTTAAAGAGAATATAAGTACTAAGGTTTCACTATTAAAACCGCTATTCGGACTTTTATTTCTATACTACTATATTCCTTATTACTATATTTCTATATAGTTATATATTTATATTACTTAAGTTATTATAAAATAAAAGACTTAATTAATTAATTAATCTAATTATAAATAGACTCTTATTCTTTCTCTTTTAATTACTAAAAACTTATTAATAAAACCTCTTTTTATTATATCTTTTTATTATTCTTAGTCCTTTTATATATTAATAATAACTATATTATTTATAATTTATATTATTTACTCTTTATTAATATTAATTAATAACTTTAAAAATACTATTTCTTTTAAAAATATTTTAATTATTAGTTTTATTATTAATTATTTTAAAAAATATTATTTATTTTTAATCTAATTCTTAAATTATTAATTATTTTTAAAAAGATATAATCTTAAGAATACTTTAGTTTTAAAAATTATTAAAATAACTTATTTACTATTAAAGAGTTATTAGGTTTTAATAGTTCTAATTTTTTTAAAATTATAATCTATTATTATAGCTTTTAACTTATTAAGAGTTTTTATATCTTTACTAAGCTTAGTATTTAAATTATATATAGAAAGAGTATAATAGTTATTAAAACTTAAGTTATTAAGAGTATAAAGTGTATTATATTAGATATTTATTATAGTATTCATTTTAGTTTCTAATAAGTTAAATTGCGATCTAGAATTATAAAGAGTTGAATTGCGATTTAGAATTGCGATGAGCTTAGAATACGACGAAAGCCCTTACGGGGCTTTTATTGTATGACGATTTTGCCTTCTGACATCTAGCTTTTCTGTCTAGCTTTTCTGTCTAGCTTTTCTAGTGACGCATCTCAAAGGGTTGAATAGGACAGTAAGGCTTGCACCCTGATGCAGTAGAAACTCTAGTCATTCTGAGTTGCTATTGCCTTGGGCTTGGGTTTTAGGCCCTTATACTATTATTCACTATTAGTTATATATTTCTTTTTAACTATTTAACCTCTGGCCCCTCTCTGAGTGTGCGCTACTAAGGACTATAACCTTAATAAGTACTAAGGTTATAATAAGGATAGTAAGTAAAGTTATTAAGATAGTTATAATAAGAACTCTTTAGTAAAATTAACTATAAAGTATATAAAGTAATTAAAAAGTATTTAATTAAGTAATATCCTTTAATAAATTAAATAATTAAAATATATTAATAAGTCTAATAAGTATAAAAGTAAAGAATAGTAATAATCTTTAAGTAAGTCTTAGAAATAAAGTATAAATTAATTTATATATAATAATATAATTAGTTTAAAAAGGCTTAATAAGAGGAAGAGAAGTTAATCTTAATCTTAAGGTATTTATAATAATATTTTATTAAAATAGAAAAATTAAACTATTTAAAATAAAAGTAATAAAGCTTTCTATTTAATTAATTATATATATTTATTAATAAAGGGCTAAGAATAAATAAAGAGATTTAATAATATATATAGTTATAATATATATAACGTGTATAATAAGCTTGCGTAACAAACAAGTAAGCGTAACATTCTGATTTCTACCTTAAACTGCAGTTTTAAAATAATTCTTAAAAATTTAAATTAAGCCTAAAATAGATAAGATTTTTAACCTAGCTTATTTATAAACTATATTATTTATAAGAATTTTTTTAGATTATATATACTTATAGCGCTAGCAGTATAAAATTCGCACTGTCTATTTTACTATATTTATTTATAACTAGCTTAATAATTTATTTAAAAATATAGAAAAAACACTAGCTTATTAACTTTTTAATTAAATATTTAAAATTAATTTCCTAAAAATCTCAGAGTTATATAGCCTGTTTTAGAAAATTTAAAGTTTACACTTTTATATGCACAGTATAAGTGTCACGCAAGCATATCATATACGTTAAGAGTATTAATATTATTCTTTTTTATAGTTTTTATAGCTTTTTTAATTATTAATTTAATAATATAAACTCTTTTAATTCTATTTATAAATACTTAGTTAAAAATAGCCTTAGTATAATTATTAATATAAATAATTTAATTATTAGCCTTCTTCTTTAATAATGCCTATTTTATAATAATATTCTTATTAGTCTTCTTTTATTTTTTATTAATAGCTTTTTTATTTAAGTTATTAAAATTATTATAGTTATTATTAGCTATTAGAGTAAGAGTTATATAAAGTAAAACTATTTAATTAAATGAATTTATAATACTTAAATTAGGTTTAGAAGTAAATAGTAAAATTAAAAGAGTTTTAGAATATTAGGATTTTAAGGTTATTATTAGCTTTAGATCTTATATTAATTAGTTAATAAGTTCTTAGTTAGTATTAAAAGTATATAAAGCAGTTATATAAGATTTAAATAAGTTAAGAGTCTTAATAATTTAACTTAATTTAAAAAGAGTAATAGACTCTTTAAATATTATAATATTAATAAATATAATTATTAATTAAGAGTCTTTAATTTAGTTCTTAGTAATAAGAAAGTCAGTCTATTAAATTAAGTAGTAATTACTTAGTTTAATAAGAATAATAATAAGTCTTTTAAGTAACTAATTATAAATAGAATAGTAAGAAAAGAGTATAAAGAATATTACTTTATTATACTTATATTTAGTAATAATAATGTTTCTAAATCTAAGTTTATTATAAATACTTATTAAAAACTAGGTCTTAATCTACTCTTAATTAATAGAAAGAATGATTTTAAATAGCTTAAGTAATTAATTAAATAGATTAATAAACTAATCTCTTTATAAGAGTATATATTTCTCTTCTATTAATTACTTTTTAATACTTAGAATTACTAAAGATAGATTTATATATAAATAGACCTTAAGTTATATAGCTTTAATTATACTTTATAAGTTTAAGAATATAAAATAAATAGTTAAATATTTATATTTAAAATCACTTAGTTAATTAATTATAAAAGTATAAAATATATTAAAGTTATAAGAATAATCTATTTTAATTAAGACTAAGTACTAAGTATAAGTAAATACTTTTTAATAATTAAGTAAAGTATAATCTTTAAAAGTATTATAATAAAAGACTTAATTAATACTTTAATTAAAAATATATAATACTTAGTAAAAGTCTTTATAATTAATTAAACTAATTATAAAATATTAATTAAAGATATTCTATTTAATAGTATAATAGCTAGAGTTATAATATGAATTTAATATATATTTAATAATAAAATCCTTAGAAAGTAAGCATTTATATATTTAATTAATTAGATTTATCATTCTCTTAAGTTTATTATAATTATAAGAATACTATTTAAAAGTAAAGTTAAAAATACTATAATAATATCTTCTAATTTATATATAATTATAATTAGAAAGTCTTTAAGTCCTTTTTTATTAATTTAAGTATTATTCTATAGCTTTTTATAAAGGTCTTAAAAGTAAAAAGTATATTCCTTTTAAAATACTTTAAAAAGCATTATATTATCCTTATATAAAGATTATATTAATATAGTCTTTATAAAATTAAAGTCTTTATAATTATTATATATATTAATTATCCTTTCTTTATTAAATTTAGATTATTTTATATAAAAGTATAATAAGGCTAGTTAATTAATTATAATCTCTTTTAACTACTTAAATAAGAATACTTTTAAAGTATAATAAAATAATCCCTTCTTATAATTAATAATAGTAATTTCTTTACTTTAAGTAAAATAGGCTTTTAGTAAGAAGTAGGTTTATTTATTATTAATAGGGCTGCTTATAATAAAAGCGCTTAATAAGAAGAAGAGTAGAGGATTTATTTAAAAGAATGCTAAATTAAAAAGTAATTATTTAATAATAAATCATTTAATTAACTAAATTATAAAGTCATTTAGTAACTTAATATTATAATAAGAGTGAGATAAAAGGAATAAAGAGTAGTAATTAAAGAGAGAAGGAGGGGGTTTATTATAATTAGTAATAAGGTTTTAAGAATAGGTTTTTTAAGACTAAGTAGCTTAAGCTTATAAGTATTAGTAAGGCAAGTAAGAATAAAGGTAGATAACTGGTTTAAAGAAGTAAAAAGATTAAAGAGCAGAAAGTTATAATAATAAAGTTCTTATAGTAAGTAGTAAAGAGAGGTTAGAAGTAAAAGCTTTAATTAAGAAGAAAAGGGAGTTTCTAAGAGTATTATTTAAACTAGTTTAAAAGTAGTATTTAATTAAGTAAATGCACTAAATAATTATAATTAAAGAGTAATAAGTTCTAAGAATAGTAACTATAATAAGAAGAGAGATTAAATTATATTAAAAAAAAAGAGAAAAAAGAAAGAAATAGCTTTTAAAGTCTTAAATAATAAGAGGTTATTTATTTTCTTTACTAGCTATAGTTCACTTAATATATATTAATCTTAGTATATACATTTCCTTTACTTTAAAATACTTCTTTTTCTCTTTTTTTTTCTTTTCTTTTTCTTCTTTTTTATACTTTATTAATATTACTTAATTAACTTATTAATAATAGTATCTTCTAACTTCTATCTTTCTAATATTACTAAGGTCTATTAAAAAGCCTTTTTTAATATATATATCTATATAGTTAGTTAGTTAGAAAGTAATACATTCTCTTTTTATATTAATTTAATTTAGAATAGTTATTATAAGACTTTATTAATTAAAGAAGAATAAAAAGAAGCTTACTTTATATTAATAAGTATTTCTCCTTACTTAAGACTATTTAATCTAATAGTTCTATAGTTTAAAAAGTACTTTACTATCTAGATTTACTTATATATAGCCTTTAACTATAGTAATCTCCCTCTCTTTATTAAGTTCGCTTTTAAAAAAGAGTTATTTAATATTAATTCTATTAAAAAGTATATCTAAGCCTAGATTTATAAAGATAAGATAGCTAATATAGTCTTAAAATATTTAATAAAATATATTTTTTACTAGCCCCTTTAGTTAGTATATATTCTTATTAACTTAGGCTACTTTTATAAGTATTTTATTAAAGACCTGCTTTATTAACCTAAGTATAAAAAGGCTCTAATTATTACCTATTTTAAATACTAAAATCTACTATTTTATAAATACTATATTTATTTATATTAAACTTAAATATATAAATATATATATCTCCTTTACTAAGCTAAGTTTTAAGCTTTATTATAAGCTTAAAAATTCTATATAAAATCCTATTTAAATATACTAAAAATACAGTATTAATAACACTATTCACACTATATAACCAATAATAGCTAATCGGCCTAATATTAGTCCGTGCTTTAAAATCAGGTAATTTTGCTTTATAATTAAAGCTTTTAATTCCTCCGTAATTTAAAATCAAAACATCTCAGCATTTCCTTAACATATAATTACAAAAATAATACTACTAAATAGCTGAATTTTTAGGCTTCTTAATAGTATACCTTATGTCTTAGTGATTATATATTTACTAGCTCAATTTATCTATAAAAGAAGAACTACCTCTAGGGCTTATTTTCTTATATAATAAAATCATATACTATAAGTATAAACTATAATATACTATTTTCTAATAAGATACTCTTATCTTTATATACTCTTTACTTTATTATTCTTTATAAAAATATCCTTATATAAGCTATAAGCTTATACTTTTATTACTTAATAACTTTTAATAAATTAAATACTTTAAATTACTCTATAATTAAAAAGTATTATATATAGCTATTTTATACTTACTAATCTATTCTAAGGTTTATAAATAAGAAATATATAAATTATATTTAAAATACTAATTCTTAATATAAATAATATACTTAATAAGTAAGTAAGCTAAAAATCCCTACTTTTAAAATTAAAACTAATTACTATACTTTTCTTTAGATATTTTAATAATAATCTAATAAGTCCTTATATTATAATTAGTCTTTTTATAAGTTTTATAATACCTTTCCTTTAGTTATACTAACCCTCCTTAGCTACTACTTTTTAATAATTTAATATATACTTATATATTAATATTTATTTAATTAATTACTTCCTTTCTCTTTTCTATAGTTATCTTCCCTCTATTCTCTAAGTAGGTTCTTTTTATTCTATATTACTTACTAAGAGTCTTATTTACTTATTAAAGGATCTAGTTCTTAGACTTTAATAATACTATTTAATATATTATTACTTTTATTCTTTTAGAAAATGACTTAAGTGCTTTAAAAATAGATACTAAAGAGCTATTTTAATGCTTTCTTATCTATCCTTTAAAATATTTAGACTATAAACTGGCTTTAAGTACTATCTTTAGAGTCTTTAAGACTTAAGAGTTAGAGAGGCTGACTTTTTCTATAGCTAGTATTAGAATCTATAGTTATATATTAAGCTTTAATATAATATTTTTTAAGTTTAAAAGAATAAGTTTAATCCTTTAAAAACCTCTTTTAATATTACTCTTTATTATAATAATTATATAAATAGTATAAAAAGCTAAAAAGAACTTAGTCTTTAAAATATAAATTATAAAGTATTTAATTAATTATTTAATTATTTAATTAATTATTTAATTATTTAATTAATTATTTAATTATTTAATTATAAGCTATTTTAAATAGTTTAAAATACTTAATATTAAAAGGCTAAAGTAAATAAAATAAATAAAGTAATATATAAAGTATAATAATATTATTCTTTTTATAATATTTTTTAAAGTTAATAAAGTAATAACTTTTATATTTATTAAAGATTAAAAAATAATAATAATTAATTAATTAATTCTTTATATACTAATTAAAGTATTTAAATTACTTATGACTTATCTTATTATTAATCTAATTATTTTAAATTATTATAATAGTCTAATTACTTAAGAAATTACTTTTTTAATATTAATTAATAAAATAATATTAATTTATAATTATAATAAATAGTTAAATTATTTAGCCTTTTATATTAATTACTTAAATAATTATAATCTATTTTTAATTTCTAAATTAAACTGATTTTAAGTTTTTATATCTATCTATACTTATAATAACTATTCTACTTATAATTATACTTATTATAAAGCTAGTCTTATTAAAGTTATAAATATTAGCTAAGTTAATACTATATTTTATAATTATATTCTTTATAAATTAAAACTAATTATAAATAATAATTAGATTTTTATATTTAGCTTTTTAATAATTATATTTATAAAAAGAATATATCTTAAGCTTTAATTATTACTTAATAAAGTTAGAAGCCTAGTACTTACTAATAGTTAATATATTATAATTAGTAAGTAGTTAATTAGCTATTTCTTTAATACTATATAATTATAAAGAAAACCCTTATAAATCTAAATTAAAAATAAACTAAATAATAATCTATTCTTCTAAATTAAATAGCCTATATAATTTAAAGATAGTATTATATTAAGATAGTATGCCTTTTTACTAATGATATAAGGTATTATAATATATATTATAGATCTCTATAGCGCTTTAGATATATAATTTTAAGTCATTTCAAAGGGCTTAAAGAGTACGAAGGATATTTCCTTTTTTATTTAATTAAGATATCTTTAGTAGTTAAGAATTAATTAATTAATTAAAAAGATAAGAGATTAAGGGATTTTTAGCTTACTCACTTATTAAGTACGTTAGTCTTTTCTTAGTAAGTATTTAGCTTCTAAGCTTAGTTTTAATACTTTTTTTAACTTCTTATTTAATATAAAGTATTTTATTAATTCTAATAATTAAGGAATAAGTATTTTTAATTATATAAGCTGTTCTTATATTTCTAATAAATTCTCTTTAGCTTAAGAAAATAAGTCCTTTTATAATAAAGCTATTTAGAATACTAAGAAGCGCGCTACTTAGAATAAGTCTTTAGGCTTTTTTAAAGCTTAAGTCTTCAGTTTTTAGTCTATTAATAGTAGTTTAAAGGTAGATTAGTTAATTAACCCAGTTTAGCTTATTTCTTATATACTAAACTCCTTTATTTAATAGCTTTAATACTTAACTTAATTATAGTAATATAAGATAAATAGGATCTTATTAATTAACTCTTTTATAATTAACTTTTTCACTATTAAAACCGCTATTCAGACTTTTATTTCTACACTACTGCATTTCTATATTATATATTTATATTACTTAAGTTATCTTAAGATAAAGGACTCGATTAATTAGTTAACCTAGTTATAAATAGACTTTTATCCCTCCTCTCTTATAGAACCTTCCTCTACTAAATCCTTTAACTTATTATAATTAATATTAGAAGTAACTATAGTAAGATTCCCTTAGTTTTTAATATAGTTATTACTCTTTTAGCTATATATTAATTAGTATAATATTAGCTTATAATTATATAATCTATGTATTATAGCTCTTTAGGTTATTAAAGAAAGCATTATTAATAATTATTATTTCTTTTTATTTTTCTTTTTAAACTAATTCCTTTAATAAGACTTACTCTATCTTAATCTATTAAATTATATCTTTATTTAATAAGGCTTATAAGAATAAGTTCTTTTAAAGAATATAATAATTAAAGATTATTAATTAAATAAGCCTCTTATAATTAGACTAATTAAACTTAGCCTTTATTATATATTCTAAGCTAGATAGGTAAGATATTCTTTATAGCTTAAGAAGTAGGCTTTAATCTTCTTTAATTCTTTTAATTAGTATATATATAAGATAATTCTTATATACTAATAATAGTAAGGGTCTACTAAGCTATTATATAATGTATTATATATGCATTATATTATTTATTTAGTTAGGGGGGGTTATTATAAGTTGGTTATATTATAAGTAGTTAAATTATAACTAGGAATTATAAAGTAGTAATTGAATTATAACTTAGAATTATAATGAGCTTAGAATGCGATGAATCCTTATAAGGCTTTTATTATATAATGATTTTGCTTTCTAATATCTAGCTTTTCTATCTAGCTTTTTTATCTAGCTTTTCTATCTAGCTTTCTAACTGTTTAATGCATTTTGAAGGGTTGATTAGGATAGTAAGGCTTATACTCTAATGTAATAGAAACTCTAGTTATTTTGAGTTACTATTGCTTTAGGCTTAGGTTTTAGGCTTTTATACTATTATTTACTATTAGTTATTTTTTTTTTTTTACTATTTAACTTCTAGCCCCTCTCTAAGTGTACATTACTAAGGACCATAAGCTTAATAATTAACTTTTCTCTTATATAAAGTATACTTAATATATATAATAAGCGAATGCACTAACTAAGTGAGTATACTAAAGTAAGTTTATACTTTAAAATACGATTTTTAAAAAACATTTTAAAATTTCAAACTAGGCTTAAAATAGCTATAATTTAAAAAATAGATATAGTAATTTACTTATAATAATTAATTATTTTTCTAGGTTTTTATAAAAACTCTTTATAAAGTTATTTAAAATAATCTTATTTATACTATTTTTTTTCTTATTTTTATTTTTAAAGCGCTAAATAAATTTTTTAAAAGTCTAGAAAAAATACTATATTATGACTTTTTTATTTAAGGATTTAAAATTAATTCTTTAAAATTCTTAGAATTATATATCTAATTTTAGAAAATTGAAAATTATGACTTTTAGCTATATAGTATAAGTAGTGCACTCACTTATTTAGTGCACTCGCTTATCATGCACATTAATAAAATTAATATTTATAATTTTTTTTTTTAAAAAATAGTATTTTTTTAAATTATTAATTAATATTAAGAAAAAGTAAATAATATAAATTATAAATAATATAATCACTATTAAAACCGCTATTCAGACTTTATTTTTATATTACTATATTTCTATATAGTTATATATTTATATTACTTAAGTTATCTTAGGATAAAGGACTCGATTAATTAATTAACCTAGTTATAAATAGACTCTTATCCCTCCTCCTCTAACTACTAAGAACTTAGAACCTTCTTTTACTAAATCCTTTAACTATTCTAATAGGATTCCCTTAGTTTCTAATACATCACTCCTTTAGCTATATATTAATTAGCATAAGGTCAGCTTATAACTATATAACCTATATATTATAATTAGTAAATAAGCCTCTTATAACTAGGTTAGCTAAACTTAGCCTCTATTATAAGTCCTAGGCTAGATAGATAAGCTTTGATCTTCTTCGATTCTTTTAGCTAATGTATATATAAGACGATTCTTATATACTAGTATTAGTAAAGGTCTGCTGGGCTATTATACGATGCACTATATACATATTATGTCATTTGTTTAGTTAGGAGGAGTTATTATAAGTTAGTTATATTATAAGCAGGTAGTTAAATTATAATATAATAGGAATTATAAAGCAGTAATTGAATTATAATATAATTAGAATTATAATAAGCTTAGAATGCAATAAACCCTTATAGGGCTTTTATTATATAATGATTTTGCTTTTTAATATCTAGCTTTTCTATTTAGCTTTTGTATTTAGCTTTTTTATCTAGCTTTCTAACTGCTTAATATATTTTAAAGGGTTAATTAAGATAGTAAAGCTTATATTCTTATATAGTAAAAACTTTAGTTATTTTAAGTTCTTATTACTTTAGGCTTAGGTTTTAAGCCTTTATATTATTATTTATTATTAGTTATTTTATTTTTTTTACTATTTAACTTCTAGTCCTTCTCTAAGTATGCATTACTAAGGACTATAACCTTAATAAATAATATAATAATTATTAATATATAAAATAATTAATATATTAAAAACTAAAGGAATTTTAAAATAGTTAGAGAATTTAATAAAAAAAGTTTAGTTTTAAAAGAAAAGGAATAAGAGTTTATTTATAATAAAGTTATTTTATTTATTAAGTTCTTTATTTTAAAATAACTTAAGTAATATAAATATATAATTATATAAAAATATAATATAAAAATAAAAGTCTGAATAATAGTTTTAATAATGAGTTTAAAAAATATATATAATTAATAATAAATAATAATATAAAGGCTTAAAACCTAAGCTTAAAGTAATAATAATTTAAAATAATTAGACCTTTTATTATATTAAAGTATAAGCCTTATTATATCATTTAACTCTTTAAAATATATTAAATAATTAAAAAAGCTAAATAGAAAAGCTAAATATTAAAAAGTAAAATTATAATATAATAAAAGCTTTATAAAAGCTCTTTATATTTATTATATTCTAAGCTTATTATAATTTTAAATTATTATATGACTTTTTATAATTTTAAATTATAATTTAATCTATTAAAAACTAACTCTTTATAATTTAATTAATTTATAATAAATATTATAATATATATTTAATATAATATATTTTATACTTTTAATATTTTAAATTTTAAAAATTATTATACTTTTTTTATATAATTTAATAATTAAATTTAATAAACATATAAAAACCTTTAATAAATTAAAATTAATAATAATAAATAATAGTTTTCTTTAAAAATAATTAATAATTTAAAAATTAATTTAAATATAAAAAATACTTTTTAAAATAATTATTAATTAGTATTAATAAAAAGTAAATAATATAAATATAAATATATAAAAGTATAATAATAAAGAATATAATAATATAAAAATAAAAGTCTAAATAGTGATTTTAATAGTAATTATAAAAAGTATTTTACTTATTTAAATTAAAATATATAATAAAGGCTAAGTTTACTTAACTTAATTATAAAAAGCTTTTTTTAATTAATAATCTTTAATTATTATATCTTTTAAAAGAAATTATTTTTATAAACTTTATTAAATAATAATATAATTTAATATATTAAAATAGAATAAATCTTATTAAAAGGGTTAATTTAAAAATAAAAATAAAAAGAAATAATAATTATTAATAATACTTTTTTTAATAACTTAAAGAATTATAATATATAACTTATATAATTATAAACTAATATTATATTAGTTAATATATAATTAAGACTAATATATTAAAAACTAAGAGAATCTTACTACTTAGTAAAATAGTTAAAGGATTTAGTAAAGGAAGGTTAGTTCTTAGTAGCTAAAGAAGGAGGGATAAGAGTCTATCTATAACTAGGTTAACTAATTAATCGAGTCCTTTATCTTAAGATAACTTAAGTAATGCAAATATGTGACTATATAGAAACGCAGTAGTGTAGAAATAAAAGTCTGAATAGCGGTTTTAATAGTAAGCGATCTAGAATTATAAAGAGTTAAATTATGACTTAGAATTGCGATAAGGTAATTTAGAATATAATAAACTCTTATAAGGCTTTTATTATATAATGATTTTGCTTTTTAATATTTAGTATTTCTATTTAGCTTTTTAATGTAGCTTTTTTAATTATTTAATATATTTTAAAGAGTTAAATATAATAATATGACTTATACTTAAATATAATAAAAACTCTAGTTATTCTAAGTTATTATTACTTTAGACTTAGGTTTTAAGGCTTTATATTATTATTTATTATTATATATTTTTTATTTATTTTTAACTATTTAGCCTCTAGCCTCTTTTAAACTATATATAACTAAAGAGTATAACTTTAATATATTAATTATCTTTTCTTTATTAAACTTCAGGCTATTTTATATAAAAGTATAATAGAGTTAGTTAATTAGTTATAGTTTTATTTAATTATCTTACTAAAGATACTTTTAAAATCTAGTAAAACAATCCCTTTTTATAATTAATAATAGTAATTTTTTATTTTAAGTAAAATAAGCCTTTACTAAGAAGTAGGTTTATTTATTATTAATAGGGTTACTTATAATAAAATGCATTTAATAAGAGGAGGAAGAAGGCATTTATTTAAAAAAGGCTAGATTAAGAAGTAATTATTTAATTATAAATTATTTAATTAAATGAATTATAAAGTTATTTAATAACTTAATTATATAATAAAAGTAAAATAAAGAGAAATAGAAGGTTTTATTAAAAGAGATTTTTAATAGCTAATAGAAACGTTATAATAAGGGTTTTAAAGATAGGATTTTAAATACTAAATAATATAAGTTTATAAGCATTATTAAGATATATAAAAGTAATAATTTATAATGAATTCTAAATAGTAAAAAGACTTAGGAATAGAGAGTAATAATAATAAGGTTTTTATAATAAGTAAAAGAAAAAGGTTTAAAAGTAAAAGCTTTATTAAGAAAGAAGGGGTTTTTAAAAGTATTCATTAAACTAATTTATTATTTAATTAAATGAATATATTAAATAGTTATAATTAAAGAGTAATGAGTTTTAAAAGTAGTAATTACTATAAGAAGAGAAATTAAATCATATAAAAGAGAAAGAAAAGAGAGAGAAATAGCTTTTAAAGTCTTAAGTAATAAGAGTATATTTATTTCTTTACTAATTATAATTTATTTAATATATATTAATCTTAATATATATATTTCCATTTTTTTAAAAAATACTTCCTTTTCTTTCTTTTTCTTCTTTTTTATACTTGATTAATATAACTTAAGTAACTTATTAATAATAGCTTCTTCTATCTTCTATTTTTCTAATATTACTATAGTTTACTAAAGAGCCCTTTTTAATACATATATTGATATAGTTAGTTTATTAAAAAGTCATAAAGTCTCTTTTTATTAAAGTTATAATCTTTAGAAGAATGCTAAAGATTAAATAATTAAAAAAAGTAAAAACATTAATAATAAATAATAATAATTTAATATAATTAAAGTTTTTATTATATTAAAGTATAAGCCTTATTATTTTATTTAATACTTAAAAATATATTAAATAATAAAAAAGCTAAATTAAAAATTAAAAATATTAATTATATAATAAAAGCTTTAGAAGAATTTATTATATTTTAAAATATTTTATTATAATTCTAAATTATAATTTAATTTATTAAAAACTAACTCTATAGAATTTAATTAATTTATAATAAATATTTAATGTAATATATATTATATTTTAAATAATTTAAATTTTTATAATTATTTTATTTATTTTATTAAAGTTATAGTCTTTAATAATGCATTTGTAAAAGGAGGCTAGAGATTAAATAATTAAAAAATATAAAAAATAATTAATAGTAAATAATATTATAAAGGCCTAAAACCTAAGCCTAAAGTAATAATAATTTAAAATAATTAGATTTTTTATTATATTAAAATAAAAGCTTTATTATTCTATTTAACTCTTTAAAATATATTAAATAATTAAAAAACTAAATTAAAAAAGCTATATAAAAAAGCTAGATAAAAAAGCTATATATTAAAAAGTAAAATTAGTATATAATAAAAGCCTTATAAAAGCTTTAATTATATAAGCTTACTATAGCTTTAAATTAAAATCTAAATACTTTTTTATAATTCTAATTATATTATAATTTAACTTATCGCTATTAAAACCGCTATTCAGACTTTTATTTCTACATTACTGCATTTCTATATTACGTATTTACATTACTTAAGTTATCTTAAGACGAAGGACTCGATTAATTAGTTAACCTAGTAATAAATAGACTCTTATCCCTCCTCTTCTAAACCTTCCTCTACTAAATCCTTCAACCTAGAATTCCCTTAGTTTCTAATATATCACTCTTTTAGCTATATATTAATTAGTATAAGATCAGCCTATAACTATATAATCTATATATTATAGCTCTTTAAGTTATTAAAAAAGGCATTAATAGTTATTATTTCTTTTTTTACTTCCTTTTAAACTAATTCTTTTAATAAGACTTACTCTATCTTAATCTATTAAATTATATCCTTATCTAATAGGACTTATAAAAACAGATTCTTCTAAAAGATATAATAACTAAAGATTACTAACTAAATAAGCCTTTTATAACTAGATTAGCTAAGCTTAGCCTTTATTATAAATCCTAGGCTAAATAGATAAAATGCTTTTTATAGTTTAAAAAGTAAGCTTTAATCTTCTTTAATTCTTTTAATTAATATATATATAAGATAATTCTTATATATTAATATTAATAAGGGTTTATTAAGCTATTATATAATATACTATATATATATATTATATTATTTATTTAATTAAAAGTAGTTATTATAACTTAGTTATATTATAAGTAATTAAATTATAATATAATAGAAATTATAAAGTAGTAATTAAATTATAATATAATTAGAATTATAATAAGCTTAGAATATAATAAACCCTTATAGAGCTTTTATTATATAATGATTTTGCCTTCTGATATCTAGCTTTTCTATCTAGCTTTTCTATTTAGCTTTCTAGCTGCTTAATGCATCTTAAAGGGTTAATTAGGATAGTAAGGCTTGCACCTTAATGCAATAGAAACTCTAGTCATTCTGAGTTACTATTGCCTTAGGCTTGGCCCTTATACTATTATTTATTATTAGTTTTTTTTTTTTTTACTATTTAACCTCTAGCCTCTTTCTAAGTATGCGCTACTAAGGACTATAACTTTAATAATTTAACTTATTAAAAACTAATATATTAAATATTAATATTATTTTTAAATTACTTTTTTATAATTTAATAAATTTATAATAAATATTTTATATAATATATTTTATATTCTTAATAATTTAAATTTTAATAATTATTATATTCTTTTTATATATAATTTAAATATTAA
>VYKG01000404.1:0-46832 GCA_011426275.1 Dactylonectria torresensis | reverse complement strand
GTGGGGAGGGGGGGGTAAGATAGGTACGTAGGCAGCTGGTAGGGGGGGGGGGCGGCCGGGTGGGCGATGGGGAACGGGGGGATGGGGATGGGGGAAAGAGCCAAGGGGGACGGAGGAGAGGGAAGGAGGGAGTGGAAGAGCAGAAAAAGAGGGAGTGGCAGACAGGAGTCAGGACAAGACGGGCGGGCAAGTGCGGTGCTTGCAGGTGCAAGTGCAAGGTGTGTGTGTCTATGTGTGCGTGTGTCTGTGTCGGAGTCTGAGGGAGTCTGCGTGTGGGGGGAGGGAGTTTTTGCTTGATTTTCTGGCGTGGCGTTAGGCGTCAGCGAGCCAGAAAAGCGAGTCGGAGCCCGCCCCTGCCACACTCACAAGTCAGGTCTTAGCTGGCTGGCTGGCTGGCTGGCTGGCTGACTGGCGGGTTGACGCTGGCAGTTTGGCAAATGGGCAACTTGAACAGAACTTGAAGTGAACTGCTCGGGGTGCCGCCCGAGCTGGCCCTTGCCTTGGATTCGTCGACGCCAAGCCTAGATGTCCAGTATCTGACGATCCTCCGGGGGCAACTGCGCTGGGGGTCTAAGATCCGGGTGTTGGGGACGAGCGACCAGATCTCCTCAATTGAACGGATGATTAAGCATCTAACCTCGACGTGCCAAAACTTTACTTGTTGTTGTTTTTCATCCTCTTGGTTTGGGTTTTTTTCCACTCCCTTCTTGTCGTGCCACGTGACGGTCGCTCCGTGGCTTGCCTTCTTCTAGCACAGTGCCACTATTGATTACGTGACCAATGCCCGACTTGCTGCTGCGCAGTCCAGTGTGGTACGGCTGTGCCAGGCCGATTTGAACCCGGGCTTTCCGTTCCAGGCCCTCTCGACCGCTCTATACCTCGAACGGGCAGGTGGAAGCTGTACGCGTTTGTATACAAATACAGAGAGACAAAGATCCCTCAGTAGCTTCCATTAGTACATTTTACACTCAGAGTTTCCGACAAGCGAACAACAAAATAAAGGATGGAACTCTTTGATCTTTGAGCCAGCACGTGAAGCAGACACCACCTCGGTCGATCAGTGACTTACCTACTTATCCAAGGCTCAAGTTCGCTCCACGCAGCTCAATGGGAAATGTGACAACAAATCCAGCACTCGTCGGGCGCAAGTACTGGTACTATCACACAGTAAACATATCCTAATTACTCGCACACACAACCAAGCGAGGCTTAGACGCGTCGCGGACTCGTCATTTCCAAGGTACCGTCACATACAGGTACCTATAGCATGCACTTAGCCACGATCCAGCCACCCCATCACGGCACACATGCACTCAGAGCACGGGTAACCGCTCGGCATAGCTAAGGTACCTGGGTATCCTACTCTGCGTCATAGCCCTACCCAACTCGGGTTGTTTTCAATAAATCACCTGCGCAACAACACCAGATTGCAATTGTTTCACGGCTGCTGTTGCTGGCCCAATGCAGTTCCGTTTGGCCACCAAACATTGGGATATCTTCGTCTCTCCCCCTTTCCCCGGATACCATAGTCAAACCGGTGAGCCTCGTGTCATCCAACCTCCCTACGCTGGTTATTTATAGCCACGCTGCCGGGGGCCCTCGACTGGTCACCAGTAATCAAGGACGTGTCGTCCGTATTCGTTCACTGTAGGACCAGTTCGCAGTACGCAGTACCACGTAATAGACAATTTGCATGCATCTAAGCTCGTACAATGTGTTCTGACCAAATGATGCTGGCTTCTGTCTCCCTTCTCTTTCTCCTCTTTTAATTGTCCCGGATCGGATACATGTAGGTCAGGTAGATTGTAGGTATTCGCCCTGCCGTTTCCCATGTCTACCTCTCCATCCCGCGTTCCTCGCCCAAATCCAAATACCGGTCCTTTGGGAGAGTTTGGTCCATCACAAACCATGACTCAGTTGATCCCATACCAACCAACGAGCTTCCTCACACCAGTGAACCACCTTTCATTCATCGTATTATCCGCCGTGGTATCTTTCCAAAACAGGCAATCCAAACCTGATGATCATCCCAAAACGCCTTGTCCGCCTCCTTGTATCCCTAAGTGCAAATATAACTCCCGAGACCCCACCGGGAGTGCAAAGTAACTTAGCACCTCTCAAACGATGAGCAATAAATCCCCCAGTCTGATCTTCGCATCCGTATTTTCCACCCCGAAATGTGAGCCGAACTCTTCATCCATCTACTTCCCCCACATCGTCAATCAACCTTCTTCCGCTTGGTCGGCCTTTGACTGCCCTCTTGATCGTCCAAGAAATGCCCTTTCTCGATTTGATGTTGTCGCAGGTTGTCCGGCCGGTTCTTGTACTGACTCGTGCATCCAGGATACGGGCACCGGTAAATCTTGGGTGGGGTCGTGGCGTGCTGAAGCTTCTTATGCTTTGCCATGCTTCCTCCAAACCATCTAGGGTCTCCCTTTGGCCTATAACCACATAGCTCGCAGCAACTATTAGACTCTATCTTTGTCGCTGCTGAGCCTGGGATCGGCGATGGTGGAGAGGTAGCTGCTGTTGATGGCCCAGCCGCCGACAAAGTCCCTTCTGGCGTCGGCATCAGTTGAGGATTCCCCAGTGCGTTGGGGTCAACAGTCATCGCACCCGGATAGTCAATCGGCATGTGAGGATCGAATTTTCCGACTAGGTCAAAGTTGAAGTTATCAATGTTGTTAGGAGTCATGGCCCCAATGACATCGTCAAGTGAATCTAGGGCTGGTGTTCTCGTCGCATCCATGGTCGCTGATTGGTCTCGTGGCATTTGAGAAGCATTGATGATTGTTTCCAGAAGTCTGATACCGTGACGGTAATACACGGTCCTCTGGCAAATATTCGGTATGTTCTGTGCGTAAAGCGAGTCCATGTTCATCCTTACGCATGAAATGAAATTGTCAAAATATAGTTCTGGGGGCAAGCACATCTGTCACAACGGGTTAGCCATCATCCGAAAAACACTTCGTCTTTATGGAGTGGTTATACCTTTCCAGCGTGCATCAACTCCAGTTCAAGACCCCGCGAGGTTGACACATAGTTCGAGTTCACACGTTGCAAAAGATCATCTAAACTAGCCATAAAGCTAGGCGAATCGGCAGTGTACTCCTGGAATCCATACTTTAGCATGAAACTAACCGCTATCGCCAGCGGCGATTCGTTAGTCATGTCCAAGGTGATGTCTCCAAGATGTTGCATGCAAAGTTGCGATGTTTGGATTTCCGGTTCGTCTACGGTGTGGATCGCCGAGTACTCAAGTTCTGCTCAACCCTGTTAACGTGGTTCAGGTCCAAGTGGCAGCTGTTCTAACTTACGGTCTAGAAAGTACTGCGCAACAGTCAACAGCGAATCTTGGCTGGGTCGGTGCGCAATAACTGTTTCTGGCTCCTTGCCCTTCAGAGTTGACAGGTGCGATGCGGAAGATGAGGCCTTGGCTCGTACCAGGTTGACTACATCCTTCTTCGTCATCCCAGAAGGCTTCCAGAGGGCATCGACGATTTGAATATAGAGTTGACGGTCTCGGCGAGAGAACCAGGTACTGTACGACATCGCTTGGCCGAAGAGATCAGTCCATCGGCTGGGCGCATCTTGTTCGTGGACGACAAGAGAGAAGGAGTAGATTACATGAACAAAACAAAGAAGCTTCACCGGGGTGGCAGGACGACGCCCTTCAAGGACATCGCCAAGCGCTTCCAGACCGTCCATTGCTATCGAGTGCGCCGACATGCTTCGCAGTTGGTTGACCAAGTGATTCTTGTTCATCCGCTGCAACTTATCCATAGACTCAACGACGTGCATTTCCAAGGCATCCCAGGCCGTCCCGATGAGAGTTTTCGGGTTGGCATATGAATAATAGCCTGCAAAAGGCTCGGGGACGGATATTTGAGGGATTGGAGGCGGCATCGTTGGGTCATCCGTCAAGACTAAGTTCGACTTAAGGGACAGATCACCAGATACTGACGTGCCGAAGGAGAAGACGGGCTGGTCGAGTCCCAGGGAGTCGTGGAGAGGATCAGCGGCAGGTATAGCGTCCATCATGGGGATATCGGCCGGGAGCTCTGAGAAGAAAGAATCCGGAGCACCATTGCCGCAGTCGTCCCATGTGTGGTCCTTAGATGGCTTCTCCGGGATGAGGAATGAGTTGCTGCGGAGGAGGCCGCCAGGGCTGCCCAGCTCATCAGCAGGAGAGGTCAGGGTAGACTCAAAGCCCGCAACCTTAGCCCAAGGACCAGACCAAGCGGACATGGGAGAGATGTTATAGCTAGCGGTGCTGTTGGTGCTGTTGGTACTGGCGGTACTGGCGTTCGACCTGACAGAAGAGCTCGGGGCGAGCATCTTACTCCGCTTCTTTACCTGGGCTCTGTACTGCTCCAGGTCATGAGTATGAACTTGGAGGACGGGGCGATCCTGGCTGGCGATGCCCTCCTGCTTGGTGAGGTTTTTGGGGGCCACCGTGTCAGGCAGCGAAGTCCAGTTGAGGAAGGACGAGGTGAGGATCGGCGCCGATGGCAGCTCTACGGGGCGGGCTGGGAGAGGTTCGACAGGCAACGGTGGCACCATGGGTGTCGGTGGTGTTGGCGGCAGGGCGGGGCCAATATCTGCCTCGTCGGCATCCTCTAGGATAGTAGGCAGCGATATCTCGCATGAGTCGATTTCATGGATCTCGGTAGAAAACAGTTCGAACTGTGAGGGCTCGACAGGGTCTTCGAGGAGGGAATCGTAGCTGGGAGGGGCCTCATCGATGTCAAGGTCCAGGTCCGCGAGGGAGGACTTGTTCTTGTGGCCAAGGGAGCTGAAGAAATTCTTGGCCATGGACATGATCTTCCTCCTCCGTGAGGGGTGGCCCAGGCAGCGCTTGCACTTGGCGTCGCTGAAACGCTCGACCTTACCGCAGTCGTAGCACCAGTACTCACCGACGGCAAGCTGGTCGCAGATGTAGAGATGCTGGAGCATGAGCTCGTGATTGGGGAAGCGTTTCCGGCACCGCAACATAGGACATTCCCTCTTCTCGTCGGGTGTCATCTTATCGCAGGCATTACGCTTGACGGCGGCCCATACGATGAAGCGATACAAGGCGCATTCATCTTGGGCAGTTTCACGGTTACTACAAGGCGAATAAGTTGGTTGGACTTGTCAATGGGCGAACGACATGTGATATGATGGATGGGCAGGCATGAAGGAGATGAGAGAGGCGGGGCGGGGGGTTATGTGTGGACGACGAAGAGTGGTGTCTTACACGCAAGAAGTCGAGGGGGACGATGACGATGCTTCACTGTCGTCCGATGCCACCGACACAGTGGATCTGGAGGACTCGGAGCTTGATCGCCTCAAGCTCAAGCGATGGTTTGGACTCCGAGTGAGACGACGAAGAGCCGAAGGGCCCGCGGCGGAGTTGAGCCCGTCCAAAGACAGGCGTTTCTTTGTTTCCATGAGAGCGAGGACAGTCGACAAAGGCGGCAGTATGCCAGTATGATACACCTGGACTGAATTGGACTGGACGAGCTGTCGAAACTGGCTGCTCGGTGGCAGGGAGGGGTGGCACTCGACGAGAGGGGCAAAAGGAGGGGCTTTGAGCGAGGAAATGGGAAATGGGGAAATAGGGAAAAACCAAGGCTTATCCGGAGCCGCCACCCGTTGCCATGATGATATGTTTTATTTCGACGATGCGTCGGGGACGACGTTGGGAGGCAGCTCGGGACGAGGTCCTACGGCGAATAAGAGGGTGTAGGACTTGGAGGCGGGACTAGGACTTGGATGGAGCGTGCGGAGCGATAGGTAGTGTGGGAGAGAGAGAGCGTGTGGGAGTGGTGTGTGTGAGTCTCGTTTGTGTGTGTGGGCAGGCACCCCGTCGGACGCCTACAGGTACTCCGTAACGTTCCTACAGAGAACAGTGCCCGTTTTGCTCACTATAATTCACTACCGACTCCAGTGCGATGCTGTTGTGCAAGGACCAAGGCTGGTCGGTCTGTGCCCAGATGCCAGACGCCTGGGGCAAGGTGTGTTCCGGGGACAACGGATGCTTACTATGGGGCCAAGAGCCGGCGGAAGACTGATGATCAGAGGACAAGGCAATAATGAGTGGTGGTGAGTGGATTAATAGACTGAGTTGGTTGACAAAGGACAAGGACGGGCTCAAGGGAGTCAGAACCTGAGATAGAGCCCTGCAATTACGAGGTAGGTAGAGGTAGTATTTCTTCCTCAGGTTCCTGCCTACTTACCACCTCCTGCCTCCCGAGGTAGTTATTCTCTCCTTCCCTCTTTCTCTCCATCTCTCTCATTTCTCTCACACCCTCTCTTAGCATCTCTCATTTCCAACGCACAACCTCTTTCTAGCTTCCTCTTCATCAATCACCCGCCGCCCATAACTCACTCACTCACTCACTAGGAACTGACCAGATGACGGAGCGGCATCATCGCAACGGAAACAACCAGCCTACCAGCTCCGCTCCGCCCAGAATGGAACACATCCCATGCCCGCCCCCAGTTCCATGTCGTCCCCCTGGTTCGCCTCTGTCTGGACCAATTGCCGCCCTCGCCTGCGTCCAGTGGCTTAGGCAACGAGGCAGACTGCCCATAAACCACGAACTGCGCCTGGCCCGCCCCTCAAAAAAAACGCCCAGCCCATCGCCAGCCCACGCAACAAGCCCTTCTCCTCCGTCCAGCGACACTCTCAGCACCAGGGGACCCCGCAGAGGTTGCCAAAACGGACTCCCTGCAAGCCCTTGAGTAGACGCCTTGTTTGCCGCCGCCCTCTCGCCATCGCCGACGCCGAAGCGCCATTTTTGGTAGAGTTGTATGTCCTGATTCCTGAGACCCTACGCCTTGCACACCACAACGCTCACTGCCGGCTTAGTCTCCCCAACTCAACGAACTTAACCTCTCGTATTCTTCATTCTTAGACATCCGGTAGCCGTTGCTTAGCGCGCCGGTTGTGGCACGCCCGCGCGTGTGGCGTGTACCAGCGAGCCGCTACAGGCTCCAGGTAAGGCGGCTTCCTGTGTTGAAGACGTCAGGTTGCCCGTTGACATGTGTCCTACCTCGAAACGGAATGACATGGAGCTAAAATCCTTAATGACATAGGTGGTTCTCTGTTGAGCTTCTCTCCCTTCCATGTAGCTGCGGCAGTTAGGCCTTTGACGTTGTGAGGGCTTCGCATCATGCCACCAGCTGAGTTCTGGGTGCGTCCATCGGCCACAACTGCCACCTCATGTACTGGTACTCACATCCATGTCCCGACCCCAATCTTCAAAGGATAATGGTCGGACTGTACTGCAATATGTGCTGTACCATGGCCGGGATGACGCCAGTGCGCCCCTTGTTGGATGTTTTAGCTCCCACGTCGCACTGCCGATCATTTTAGGGCTAGGGAGCTGGGACAACAAGCCTCCAAGGCCTCCTGGCAATTCGATACCGGGCTCTAGGGTAGCTGAGAACGCCTCGCATCATCAGTACGCCCCATGTGCGAACCATCTTCTTCTGTCCATGGACATTGTGCCTCGCCGTATGATTCACTACGATAGAGTCTACTCTGACATACCTACACAGGATGCAAACAATGGGTTAGTCTAAGCCTCGAAATTTCTTCACACTGACCAAGCAATGCAACCTGGCATTCTAGGTACCAGTGTCGTGGCTCCGTACTACCCCAGGTAGCTAACACTTGCACCCATGCTCAGCCCCTCTCAACAGCTGCAGGAACATCCGGCGCTCTCCAAGTCGAGAGTCCTTGGTTCTTAGTCCTTAACAAGGCTTGCGTGCACATCATGCTGAGTTATGTCAGACGGCCTCCTCCGGACCTCGGCCTAGCCCACTAACAGTGACAATCTCACTTGTCACGCTTCATCAAATCAGATTTCTGCCCTCGGAGACCCTATGGAGCCGCCTGCCTGGATCTCAGGAACGAATTGCAATGTCCAGATATCGACAAAGAAACAGGGGGTTTATTGGCTCCCTCAAGGCCGGCTGTGAGTAATATACAATCATCATCTATGCTCCCTGATTGGGTATCTCGTCGTTGGCTGCCCTTCCAGCTTTGCTCTTCTTTCCCATCACGTCCTTCAAGACTCGCAGCTTCTCCTCGGTCACTCGAATCGCCTCTTCGACCTCCCTCTCGTCCATCCGAGCCGCCCTCAAGCCTTCTTCCACCGACCTCGGCTCTATAGCCCGCTTGGGAACGTTCAATCGATCCGCATTCAGTCGGTCCATCCCAACTCGCTCCTCCAACCACTCCCATAGTTCGCTATCTTCTCGCCGCCAAATCTCTTCATACGCCGCCATCCTCTCAGGTCGGTACATACCAATGTCTTGAGACCTGGTGCTTGGTGTGAATCCGAACCCGAACCACGTAGCAACAAGCAAACCCACAAGAAGCCCATACATAACGTTGCCTGTAAGGAGTGGCTGAACGACGTCGGCTAGGGGTTCGAGCAGCCCTCGGATAGGCTCTAGAGCGCCCCAGCTCTTCTTATCAGGCCGCTTTGGCGTATTGTTTTCCACAACTCCAGCTGGAATACTCGATGTTCTGGCCTTCTTACCCTTTCTCCTACCCTTCATCGCAGAAGGGAGCGGTGTAGGGGCCACAGGTCGGGTTGACACAGCGGACTTGAGAGCCACAAATAGGTCCTTGCAAAACTGCACCTGGCCGTCATTGGCACCCTTCTCAATGGGACCTGCATCGTGTTAGCAACTGCATGATACATCCGTGTGACGTGTACCGCTTACCTTTTAACCAACTCTTGCCGGTCCACTCGATGGTGCAGTTGACCTGCAATCGAGTGGCATTATTTTCGGCCCAAGAGAGACAGTATTTTGTCTTAACGCTAAACACATTGCCGCTTGGCACATCGGGGGTCTGCGTCGAAACGGTGACGCTGATCGCCTTTTCGTAATCGAGGCTGTCCACCGTCTCAGTGACGATACATTTGGTCTGTTTCGGTCCAATCGAACTGCCCAGGGGTTTGATATAGCTGTAGTTGCGACTCCGATCTTCGAGACTCAAACCCTTTTTGTCATCCATCTGTAGGTCGAAGCATTTTTGTTCTCCAGTTAGCCACTGAACCATCCAATTGACAGATGCTTGGCCAAACACCAGGTTGTACACCTTGCCGATAGGGGCGGGGATAACGTCGTCTCCGACCACCTTGTCGTAGTGCGTTGCCGAATCGCCACATTCTGTCGGCGCATGAGCAGTTGGACCTGGGAAATCTCCAGAACCTCCCGGAGCAGCTGGTGCGTCGTCGGATGAGGCGCCGTTAACAGGAACTACTCCAGAAGCCTTTCTTGAAGCTGCTTTCTCCACGTCTCCTGCACCGTCATTGCCTTCATTAAGACTGGCATTGTGCAGTTCTTCGTGGACATCTTCATCGTAATACTCCTCCTCGTCGTCACTCTCATCATCTGTCTCGGATCCATCATGATCTTCATCGAGGCTTGGCGGTTCGGCGTCAACCTTTTCCGTCTTGTCGCCGCCAGTACCCTCCAATCGAACTCCGTTGAGAGTGCTTTTCAGCGTCGGGTGGCCTAGCTTCCAAATATTGACAATCAGATCGTATGTTGCATCTCGGCTTGTGAAGCTAGCAAAAATGTGCTTCGCATGCAATGTTGTTATCATGAGACCATTTTTAAAGACGAGGGCTGTGCTACGCTTTTCAACCGAAACTATCTCATCGAAGCTCATAACAAGTGTAGTCGTCCATCCAAAAATGTTGCTGCTGAAGCAGAGGTGACCCTCTGAGACATAGAGCCGGCCGTGCGCGAGAATCTCTCTCTGCAGGGCACAGCTGTAGTCCTCAATAAGGTAGTCATCGTCAGGTACGCTCTTGAACAAGTCGTGAAAGTCCCGGTTCCGTTTTTTGCTGGCGATGGCGAAGCCTGTCAACTTGGGCGCACTGAGGTTAGGATGGGCCAAGGAGCTGTTAGCAGCGGCGATTGCTGCCCCGATGGTCGTGCCTGTAGTAACGGAGCTGCCGCGCTTTCTGTGGGGTTGCTTCAGGGCACTTCGGAGACTTGAGGTTCGTTGCACGCTGGCGGTCTTGTCGGCGAAGTCAGGAGGTGGAGGAGTGCGGTCGCCACCAGTGTCATGCAGCGATCTAGGCCGGCTGAATAGTTCGTCTGGGACGAGATCCACAGGAGTAATGGGCGAGTCTACTGGTGCCGATTCGGATCGGGCTCGTGTATCGACCATGTCGGGGAACTTGTGGCTCAACGGAGTTCCGGCGGAGCTAGGGGGTTCGGAGAGGCCAAGCTGGCTAAGACTTAATTCGCCAGCGCCCAAAGTTTGCACCGCGGATTGCCTATGATCCTTGGTGCCCTCCATCGGTGCCGGGATCCTTGTGGTAACAGTAGGCGCAGGTGTGGGTTCGGCCTCTTCCTCGGCGTCGGTTGGCTCTGGTGAATCCTGAACTTTGGGCAACGTGGTTTTGCTCTTGTTCGCTCCGATCCCAATACCAGTGCTCTGGATGTTGCTGATAGTGCTCGCGGCGTTCTGAGCCGCAGAGATCATAGACGAAAAGAAGCCTGATGCGGGGTTTGCGTTTGAAGTCGCCTCAGCGGTCTCTGGGGTTGGTGATAGAGGAGCCGAGACAATGTTGGAAAGCTTGCTGGGGCCGATATTTACTGAATTTGATCGACTCTTTCGGTGCGCGCTCATGTTCCGCGAGGGGGAAGTGCCATTTGTGCCCGAGCTAGGTCCCGCAGAGCTCCAGAAGGACTTCCGGTCAGGGGACGACTGTGCTGACGAGTTGGCGAACTCAGTAGGTGTTGGCGGCGTGTTGACGATGACGGGGGCAGGTTTATCTCCGGTTGGCGGAGTTCGAGGAAGGAGTGCAGTGTCGACCGTTGGCTGGACTCTCGACCGCCTATCGGTGGCGGCAACTTTGGCTGCTGCAGGTGGCTCGATTATAGGCGGGACTTTCGGAGGGTTGGGATCCGCTCCTGGGGTGGCCTGTTGCTTGCTGGCCTTATCAGACGGTGGACGAGAGTCGGTTGCTGACTGCCGCTCGGGGCTGGAATTGCTAGAGCTCTTCTTCCCTTTGAAGATGCCTTTGAACTTCCCCCCCGGCGATGGTGACCGGCGCTTGGGGTTATGTAGAGGTAGCAAGCTGGTCTTGCTCCGACGGACCCGGAGTTCCTTAGACTCGAGAGAGACGGATCGCTTCGACGGGAAAGTCGACGACTTGGAGGCGCTGCTGTTGGAGTCGATGTCGGTGGCTGGCGATTGAACCTCGGCGAAATGGCTCGCTTGGACGACGGGGGAGGACGTCGTTAGGTATCCGATCTGGGATGGATGGGCTGAAATGGTGGGCATTCGAGGCAGGGATCTAGATGTGACGTTGTCTTTGTCAGAAGGCGGCAGGGCAGGCAGATCAAGGGCCAGAAAGAGAATCGAGACAAAAACGGCGTTAAGCTTTTGGGGTATTAAGAAAGGGAAGAAGTGATGCGCAGAAGGTTGCCAATGCAAAGAAGAAATGTATCTAGATGCACACACACGTGGGATGATGGCACAGGATGCCTGGGGATTGGGGCGCTTTTCTCTGTGTCTTGGGCGTCGCAGCACGGGGAAAATGCGAGGCTGAAAGTCAAAAGAGGTGATCGGGGGGTTCCACACAGCAACGACAACAGTGACAACCATGCATCATGGGCCAGACGAAGGGCAGGGAGCTATGCAAAAAAGACTGAGGTAAATGCGAACTTACGGTTCGGGGTCTGATTCGTAGGAGCCATAGCTTCTGGACTCCTCGTCGTCGGCCAAGTTTGTCGAAAATGTGCCATCACTCGCGAGCGTCTCGCGACTTGCCTTCGCACGGCCACGGACGTCCTCGTCGTCCTGTCCCGGCCCCTCAGAGTCTCGTTCTTGTTTCTTTCGGAGGCGCTTGGAGGATATGGATTTGGGTAAGAGCTTATTCAGCCCGTTGTTGTTTTCCATTGTCGGTCGCCGTGGTATTGGGAGGAGGAGGAGGAGGAGCAGAAACGGCGAGGTTCAGGACCGACAAGCACAGGTGGACTGGCCACGGTTCGTGTACGGGATGCGGCAGTGGCTTGTCGACGGTGGAACAAACAAAGGTCGGTAGATGAGGTCTGGGGGAAGCGACTCGTAATATCGCGTTGCTTCGCAAGCCGGCGGGTCCGAGCCGGGGGAGTTGAGCTTCTGGAGCTGGTCACTCTGGGGATCCTAGGCCCTTGGTTAGGTCCTTTGGTCGACCTAGGTCTTTGATTGACGTCGTCGTTTTGCGCAAGCTGGCTTGCTCCTCCTTGGTCCCGAGCTTAGCCTGATGCGCTCAGCTGGTAAGTTGGGGACAAGTAGGACAGGGTATTCACTCGTCCGTTTTAAGTGCTGGAAAGCGAAAATCCGCCGGTGTCGGGTCTAAACAGAGTACTTCGTACAGGATGAAAGAGGTTGGATTGAGTCGGTTCCAAGAGGGGAATTACGTGAGAAGGAGAAGCAACAACGGTTTGCAACCCTGAGTGCATTCAGCGTCGCAACTCTCAACCCCCCCAAACCCGAGTGCGAGAGCCCCCTGTTTGCACTTCAGGCGTCCTTTGAAGTGGGGGGCGCCAATGGGAGGCTTCGGGTGATCCCTGAAGTTGTCGCCAGCTCGCTTTGGACCCTCCAGAGTCCTAGACCCCCTCTGTTCCGTACCCGTACTTCGTATTGGTTTAGTGGTGGACGCTGTGCCTGGCCGGCGTCGTGGGATGGAATACGCGGGTTCGGACGTGCTAATTATACGCTCGTAGTAAGTAGTCGGGGGGATTCTGTCCGGTGGCTGGGATGGCGAGGGATGTTTCGTCAGGGCTTTGTTGTTCGAGACCGGGGATATTGATAGAGCCTGTTGATTAATACGGATAATACGGTAGAGGGGTTTGCCTTAAACGTGACAAGATATTGTCCACGGTTGAGACGGGAGGCTGAAGAGACCTGGTTTCTAGGTGCTGGGACCAAAAGGATATGAATGATGACGGTTACGATGGCGACATCCTAATTGGGAAAGACTCGATTCAATCACGGGGTAATGCCTTGTTGCAAGCTGTGCATATGTGCATCAGTAGCAGGATAACGGCTTCTAGGCCAAGTTGCCCCGTGGTTCGAGGTGTCAGCGACCATCAGGTTGATTGGGTTGGCGTTTAGAACTGTACCGTCTTGGCATAAGTCAATGCTGTCATTTCTTTCTGGACGAGGATCTCCAGATCCCCACGCACTGCAGCCCGTGGCAATCGATGAACGCTTGACCCGCTGTCCTACCAAGTCCCGGGGAATAAACTCCTTCCGTCGTTAATCATTGCATGGCCATTTTTTTTTTCCGTCTTTTTTTTCCCCGTGGGTGCGTCGCGTAGGTTGTAGGGATGGCTATGGTTTAGCAGCGAGCTAGGTCGAAGGCGCTTGAGAACACAATCTTCTGTACCTTATCCTCATCCTCAAGGCTGTCCGTCAGCTTCAAAAGGACCGGGATACCTCATCTTTGGCATCACTTACCCGCTTCCCCCCACAGCGCTCCGCTTCCGGAACAAACCCCGCCAAGCCGTGATTAGCACGTAGAGGTCGTTTTGGGCAGTGGCTCGCCTTTAGTTGTAGGAATGGCGGGATCTCCAGGTCGACTGCATCCAGAGACAACCAGCGGTGTTAAGAGGTAAATCAAAGGAAACCGGACCCAGTCGCTCGCCCGCAACAAGAATATTCACCGAGAAGAGGTTCATGGATCAGGTGGCATCTATTCAATACGCAGGCACCTTGGAGGGAATAAGCGTTGAATGCTCGTCCCAACAGCAATCACTCTCGGCTGGCTGTCTCGACAGTTCCAGCACGTGTGTACGGCATGCACTTTCTTTAGGTTCTAGTGGAGGTTCCCAAAGGCTACCACTGTAGTTAACCATACGGGTGCCCCATTAACCTCTCGTTATCGTGCGTATTAAGATCTTCCCCCACCTACACTCCTCAACCACAACCAGCACCACTTTACCTGGCCACCAACAAACCCACGAACAGACCACCTACGCTCTAGAGCGCCCGTCCATCTGCCTACATGGAACCATGGAGTCTTCGCCGCTCGTAAAGGCGCACGATCACGCGCGCGCCGCTGCCGTCGCAACCCGCCACTCCTCCGACACGGTCGTCGCCATCAACGAGCACACCCAGGCTGCCGGCGAGTTCGCTCACGCTGCTAGGTCTACGTCTAGCGTTGAGGCTCTTCGTACCCTCAAGCTACTTGAAGAGCACCACAGAAGGCTCGCCGAGATTCTCAAGCTCCCATCCGAACCCACGTCGCAATCTAGCGATGCCGACCAGAACGAGAAAACATCCGACAAAGAACATTCGACTGGCCATGATGCCAATACTAAGACAGAGTCCACGGCCGAGACCTCTGCCTCCAAGAAGCTGGGCCTGCCTACGCAACGCCGGTATGCATCCCGCGAGATGTCGTCGTCTATCGCAAGCAACCTAGCTACGGCCCGAGGCATTCGATCCAAGTACAGAGGCCAGCCGCTCGCGCCCAGTGTTTCCAACGACCAGGCACCTGGAAATGTGGACGCTCTCTCTCGCCCACATGGACCCAAGGCCAAGATGCAGAATATCATCGATCACCAGCCTGGAAAGCCCACATGGGTTCCTCCAGTTTCCGCTCAGCAACGGCCCGAGAGCCACGGAAAGAACACTACTTCCCCGCGACCCGATGCCACCCCAGCAGCAGTCGACGATGGAGGATACACCCGATTTTACAACACCTTTGGAAGTCTGATCAACAAAATCTCAGCGCCTTTGGCCTTTGCCGGACTGCCACTGATCCAGGAAGAGTCGACCGTATCGGAGCAACCAGAAACCCCTGAGACATCCCCTACAAAGCGTAGCCATCTCAAAGCCTCGCCATCCAAGATTCTAGAACCAGACTTGTCCAAGATCTATTCCAGGGCGACCATGCAAGCATTGGCTCGGGAGGGCCATGGCCCCAATGACTCATTCTATGTTGTACCCACGACAGGCCACACCATGTCTTATGCCAATATCTTGAGCTTTGCCGAGAAGGAAAAGAGGCGTCTTGAGGCTTCGTCACACACGGAACTTCTGAACGCTCCTGAGGAAGATGATGACGACTTTGTTGATGCCCGTGAAGCCCCTGTCGCTCTTTCTCCCGGAGCCAAGCGCCGTATCGGCCGTGCCAACACCGACCGGGAGCTTAACAACACAATTGAGGAACTCTATATGGAAAACAAGTCGCTCAAGGACATGCTCGACAAACTCACCAAGCGTCTCCACGCCTTTGAAGCGAGCGCCCAAAACTCCGCCATGGCTCTCGCCGAGAGCTACCGTCTGATGCGCCCCGGGTCACCCACGGTAGTCAGCAAGACGAGCGACGAGGCCATCCGCAAGAAGAACCAAGAGATGGAAGAGCAACTGGCGGCAGCGGTTAAACAGATGGAGCGGCTCGAGAAAGACAACAGAAAGATGCAGAAGACGCTAGAGAAGTACCGTGAGAAGTGGGAGGTGCTCAAGGCCGGGGCCAAGGCACGTAGGGAGGCTCAGGGGACCGGAGATAGTGTTGAAGATGCTGCGACAGCTTCTGGTCAGGGTTGATCTCAAGGGGTAGTCGAACCTCACTGCGTATTTGGTTTGGAAAATCTGATAGTTATTCAATGTGCTCGTGTTTCATTGACTGTCTAATAAGGGTGTATCCCTCTTGTCTCTTGTGCACTACTATATCATGTCCAGATGACATGGCACGCAGTAAAGGTCCGCTGCCCACAAGGTACTCATAGGTCTTTTCATCCTCCGTCTTGTAGCATACGAACATGCTGACTAGTTCCACCAAAAACTGACGCTGAAGCTGACGCTCAAACTCCGAACGTAGTGCCACCAGCCGATGGGGATCAGCAGCGTGTCCCCGGGGGCCAGGATACACTCCCGATACTCGAGGCCCTCGAGCTCCTCCCTGACGCGCCGCACATGATCCTCACTCACGCCATCCGGCCGCGGATCCCAGCCCTCGATGACGCCGACGTCGAGAGCGCTGGTGTTGCTCATGTCGACGCCGCGCTCGGGGCTCCGCGGGCGCATGAGGCGGCTCGCGGCCGGCGGGTACAGCCGCAGGTACTTTGCGCCGACGGCTTGGCACAGCAGGTTGTGGTAACCGTCGGTGTGAAGCGGCGTGATGGTGCGCGCGGGGCCAAACCAGGCGTTGAGCTGCGGCACGGTGACGGCCGGCCGGTCGTGTGCCGCCGAGACCGGGTGGCCGGGTACGTCGGCCCAGCAGAAGTCAGGCACGCGAATGTCGTTACGGAGGGATGGGATCTGCTGGAAGAGGTTGTGCTGGGCGAGATAGCCGGTTCTGGGCGGTGGGGATGAGGACGACGACGATGACGACGACGACGACGACAGGCTGGCGTTTGAGGGGCCAATTGACGATGCTGCAGGCTTAGAGCCATTGATGTAGCGACTCAGAAACTCGCGAAACTGTATCAGCTCCTGGCCCCAGCCATCGTCGACATAGCTCCTCCCGACCTCTACAGGTACGAGGCGTCTCCCACCAAACGTCTTAGAGAGCAGATACTCCGGGCTCCTCCACGGACAATCCGTCAAGGCGGGCCAGTCCCCGATCAGGTCCGTCAAGACGATGGGCCACGGAGCTCCTCCAGGGCTGTTCATGTAGTCCTCAAACTGCTCCAGCGTCCACCCAGAGTACCGCGGACACGCCCACTTTGGTGACAGCGTTGGCCTCCCGAACGGCTCCTCGGTTGAGAAACTGCTCTGGAGCACCGAGCCCTTCCGCTGCCGTTTCGACGGTCGCTCATCACTGGATTCTTCGGCTCCGGCCCAGATGTCCTCGAGCATCTGCAGTGTCTTCTCCAGCCACTGCTGTCGACCGCCTCCGCCAGCCGTGATGAGGGCCCTATCCAGTTTTTGAACAACATCATCCAGCGTGCCTTCCGGCAGTTCTCGCGCCGCAAGCAGCGGCCGTAGCAGGAGGTGGTGAGTTTCAAGAATGAGCGTGTCCGTGAAGATCTGGCGCCAGATGGCTGGCAGGCGGTCGTAGCGGTATGCGTAAAACTTAGAGTTGGAGATGGACACCAAGTCTGCGACTCTCCTCTTGAGCAGCGGCTCGTCTACTCCATGGGCGCCGCTGGGATCTGCGGCCAGGGCGTTGTGAAGCTTGATGACGATGCGTGCTTGCCTCGAGAGCAGCTCCGTCACAGCAACGACAGCTGGATCTAGAACATCGGGTCCCTCTTGAGAAGCTCTGTCTTTGCTCTGTACGCCATCATCATCGCCCCCTTCATCATCCTTGCGTGCAGGTAGCCTCCCTGGCGTGTTGCCCTGACGGTGATAAAACGGTTGAGTAACAGCCTGAGCCGCATCAAGGTATCTGGCGAGCAACAGTCCTTGCGCAGTTGAACCCATGCTTCAATGCGCCGCCTCGCTAATGAATGGCCTGCGGCTTTATGCGCCGAGTAACGAGGGCCACACTGTGTTATGCAACCTGCAGGTTTGCTAATTTAGTGGGCAGCATCGCTCGATGCTCGGGCTAGGGGTTGGTTTGTTTGGATTCGACGTTTGGAAGATGTTGGTTCATAAATACAGACCCAGTAAATACTCCGTACTAGAGGCGTGGGTTGCCAAGTTGGTCAAGTTGTGAGACCACCACCGTACGACTCGCGACACCCATCAACTACCTAATGAAACAGACATTTATATATAGTTTGCCCAAACCCAATCCACTATACCCCTGCGGAAGTTAGAAACGAGAGCTACTTGCCTCTTTGGCCGAAGCACTTGACAAGATCGTCGACGAGGTTGAAATACCCTATACACTATGCCGCCCCTCCCGTCCAGTCCTAGAACTCCTGGCACCAATCACATGTAGAGCGAGCGCCGCGGATGTTCAAATCGCTCCGAGTGGATTTTACACCTTGCATAGGTATTCCCTCTAACATGTCCATACTCCAACAATGCCGTCCCGCCTGCCTTCGACTAGATACCCGTCTTTTACACGTACACGCTCCACAATCGCTGGAGTCTTGCCGTCCTCAGCCGCGGTGATACCAGCGCCGCAGTCCCATTGCCGTCCCTCAACTTTATCGTACACCTTTACTATGTCCTCGCCGGCTGCACTTACAATCCTTCGCGTATCAAACATCATGTTGGTGACGGGGTTGTCGTACGCATAAGCGTCGTAGATGGACCCTGTTCGGAGATCCCATATCTGGTCCAAGGTTAGCTCTCGACGTGACTGTCGTATGCGAAACATCAACTCACCCTAATGCTTCTATCCGCGCTTCCAGTAACCAGATGGACGTCGTCGAATTGCAAGCATGTCACAGCATCCGTGTGCCCGACCAGACTGCGATGTACCTGCCCGCTTCGAAGATCCCACAGACGGACCATGCCATCAGCCGTACCACATGCGAGGGCGGTTTCAAACACTTGCAAAGCGCCCACAAAGTCTGCCGCGCTGGACTGAGATCGTCCAGTAGGCCTCCACGTGCTCTCGGTATTGCCTAGGTTGGCGGCGGCAGCCCACATTACGTCTAGTGTTTGCACGCAACGGCCCTTCTCCAGGTCCCAATGGCGGATGGTCTTGTCTGCAGAGCCGGAGACCATGACATCTTGCCTGAAATGAAGTGCGGTGATTTCGTCCACGTGGGCCTCAAGTGTGTAGAGCGGGCAGTCAGCCATGCTGCCCGGAGGAGGTTCGAGGTGATCGTCAGCTCCAAACGCAATGGCATCTTCATCTTCATCATCCTTCCCGAGACCACCATGCGGGTCGTACTGCGCCCTGCTGAGGTCCCATAGCTTGATGGTGGCATCCATTGATCCTGTCGCCAAGATGTTGTCCTCGACCTGCAGCGTGCGCACAGATGCCGTGTGGCCCTCTAGGAAGCCCATACATCTACCAGCGTTCAAATCCCAGACTCGAACGGTATCATCGAGCGCAGCAGTAACCAGAGTTCCAAAGGGGGCGTCGAAGTCCATTGCCGTGATGTTATCCTTGTGCGCACGGATTTCGCGAATGTTGGTTCCTGGCTCGAAATGCTCATGCAGTATTGGCATCGACTTCTTTCGGTGGACCTTTTTGGATTTCCGGGACGGTGTGCTACCTGCTGAGCCTGGCAGCTTCTGGTAGACGGATTGTGACATAAATTCGGCATCGTGGTCATCAGCATCGCCGACAAGGTCCTGCTCGTCTTTCGTTCGTGTGTTTCGCGCAATTTCCTCTGCCTCGTCAACCAGGACCTGGGCCTCTTCAATCCGCACATCCAAATCGACAACTAGTGAGGTTAGCTTCGCGTCCCATGGCGGTTGCCATAAGGACACATACCATCGTGTTCTAGCAACGCCTCGTCCTGCTCTAACCCAGCCAGCCGTTCCAGAATGATCCTTCGCATGCCGTGCAGATTGGCGATCTTGTTATCGATTTCCCGAATTTCGTAGCTGGCCATGCTTTTGCGGGTACCCAGAAGCCCAAATTCGTGGATCATGGCGGCTCTCTCCTTCTTCAATTGTGCGAGTCGCTTCGGGCTTCCTGGCGTGGCCTCTGTATCCTCGAGCATCTTACGTCCGCGAGACACCCTCCGCCGGAATTTTTTACCCTCTTCGGTTAGCTCTGGGAAACTGGCCTGGAAGCCTTGAAAAAGGGAGTAGGCGTTCTCATTGTCGGGGATATTGGCGAGCAGCTCGTCGGGTAGATAGGTCAAGGCACGATGGCGAATCTCGTGGGACGAGAGCTTGGAGCGCATGAGATCGGTCGGGGTCGTCCTGGCCATGGAGAACATGCTTCGCTGGACCGTGGGCCGCTTCATCTGCTTGTGAACCTCGGCCATTGCAGACTGATAGTGGACGGCGGCGGCTTCGGCGTTGGGGCCGATCAAATGGCTGGCCGTGGTGGTAACTTTGCGGCCAAAGGCCTCAAGCCCACGAGTCTGCGTCCAATTAGCCTTATTCGCATTGGGCGGCCACGAGCCGGCAGTTGTAGGAGTGAGGGCTCGAGGGAGACGCCAACGGTGGAGAGAGGTAAATACCGAGACGATGGACTGGTCGTCGTCGCCTCCCATGTCGTCGGGGAAGCCATAGTTGTTCTCTGCGTCAGCCATGGCGAGGCGACTGCACGTCTGTAGGGACGCAGATCCTGAGGGATGTAGAAGGAGGGGCGGATTGCTGGGTGGGCGAAGACGGCGAGGGTTCAGATGCGAAGTCGAAGATTTGGATTTGGCAGTTCGCAAGGAGATTCGGCCATGACGCGCGCTGGGATAACCTTGGTTGTTTTTGCTGGGCCGCCTGGATGCTGCTGGGACTCTTGTGCTGGGTGCGATTGGACCGAGGCGCTAATGTGGCCAGGCATGCTTCTGAGCACAGGTACCTACAGGCACGCATCAGGCCCTGGAGCCCCTGTAATTGGCCCGGGGGTTGGTGCTCGACTTGGGGCTGGTCGCCCCGGGCCTTATTAGCCCGCTGCTGGTCATCGCTGCTTTCAGTGACAGGACAGTGGTTGACTTGTCCCAAACTCCCAACTTGGCCCCCATACAGCCCTGTAGCCTCGCCAGCAATGGCCTGGAACATGCCTGGAACGTACCTGGGGGAGGTCAGGTAAAGCCCCGACAGCCACAGTAGCAAACTTGGACGAGCCCCACTGATGAGCTCCGAACAGGAAGCCGACCCCTCAGTTATCCCACGGGTCTTTTTTCATTTCCAGTGCGGGCACGGGCAAAAAATCGGCCTCCACTGCCGGGCACCTTGCTCGCCCGCATTGAGCATTGAGCACTCATCATTGAGCCAAAACTCCCGAATGCGCTTGTCCATAATCACCGGCCCCCGTTATCAACCACTACTTAGCCTGTGTCAGCTCCGTTGTCCGCACTATCTCAAGCTTCAACCCCTCTCCTTCGAATCGCGACATCATTGCGACGCCCTCAGATAATTCGAAGCCCGGAACCCCGAGCCCGACATCCCTCAATTGGCGCTGCAAGGACGAGCATGGATTCTGTAATCGATATGGCCGATGCCGCTCACGCCCTGGATCTTGACCGGATCCGTTTCCAGCTCATGTACGCCCGTTCGCCAACCCCAGATCCCAGCTATTCCCCGTGCTGACCAGGACAGCCGACTCGAGGATACCATCACCTTTCATCTCATTGAGCGTGTGCAGTTTGCTTTGAACAGCGTAAGTTGGCCAGGGCCTTGCGCTCATGCGACCCCCTGCCCCCAATCATCTTGTCATATTATCCCTGGACTGCTTGGATCAACTGTAGTACCCAACTGACCTTTGTCCTTGAACCCCCATTAGAAAATCTATGTTCCCGGCACCCTGGACCTGCCGGATAGCGATCTGAGCTTCCTCGACTGGTACTTCCGCGAACAAGAGAAGCTACAGTCTCTCATCCGCCGCTTCGAGTCACCTGACGAGTACCCCTTCTTCCCCGACGCCCTCCAGAAGCCCATCCTCCGGCCCCTCAACTATCCCAAAATCCTCTACGACAACGACGTCAACGTCAACGACAAGATAAAGCAGTTCTATACCGAAAAGTTCCTCCCCGCAGTGTGTCCCGACTTCGGCCGCGAAGAGCGTGGTGAGTCGCAAGAGAACTACGGCTCGACCGCAACCTGCGATATCGCTTGTCTGCAAGCCCTCTCCCGCAGAATTCACTTTGGCAAGTTTGTCGCCGAGTCCAAGTTCCGATCAGATGAAGAAAAGTACACCCGTCTCATCAAATCCGAGGATCGCGAGGGCATTGCCGAGTCCATCACCAACGCTGCTGTGGAGAAGAAGGTGCTTGAGCGACTGCGTCTCAAAGCCTTGACCTACGGTAGAGATCCTTCGATCCCAGACGGGACTGACGGCCACGCAAAGATCAACGTCGATGCTGTGGTGTCAATGTACAAGGACTTCGTTATCCCGTTGACCAAGGAGGTGGAGGTTGAGTACTTGATGCAGCGGCTGGAACCCGCTCCTTGATGTCAATTATTGCGGAGCGCTCAAATAATCGTTAACGGCCTTGATGGCACCCTGGAATTTGCCCGCCTCAATGAGAATCAAGTGTCCCTGCGCCTTGACGCCCATTTCTTGGAATGCCCGCTTGCTGTCCGCCACCACCTCGTCCTCTTTTGTGTAGTTGAAGCTTCCGTATGCCACTGCGTGCTTCTGTAGCACCTCATCCTCGGCGTGGAAGTAGTAGACCTGTGCCTCCTCCCTGGCCTTCTTGCGCTTCTGATTCTCGACGTCAATCTTAGACTCGAGCTCTTGATACGTCTTTGACAGGATCAAGTAGTGAGAAAATTCGTAGGGTTCCTTGTCCTCCACGGCGGCATCGATCTCGTCAATCAGCATAGAGTATAGAGGGGGGGCTAGCTCCGACGGCATGTTGATGAGGCGTTCCGAGAAGATCAGCCCAATGTGCTTGCCGGCATTGACCAAGGGAGGAATGGCGGCTAGTGAAGGATTGGTCTGGGCCTTTTCAACTAGGTATTTGATGATGTCGTTCATGGGTTCTGTTTCCCGATGAACAAACGTATTGAGGACCGTGAGCATCGCATAAGCGTCGGTGGCCTTTCCGTCGACCTTGATCGTCGAGCCGATGGTCGGCTGGGACAGTACGAGGTCGGAGAGGGCGGACATGTTGAACAGACTCGCGTCCACGTCGAAGAGTTGTCGCAGCAAAGTCTTGGCGCCATGGAAGTCGACTTCGGCATCGTAGTTGAACCACTCAAAGTCGACGTTTACCATATCAAAGTCCTTCCCTCACTGGTTAACATGGATTCGCATGCGCCGGGCTGCCACGGACTCACCTCCTCATCGGAGCTGTCTTCATCCATCTTGTCGACGGAGTTGTCGACGGGTTGGGCGCCGTCGGCCTCTCTTGCCCTTTTCTTGCCCATTTTGAGTGTGGATGCCGGTCAATGTAAATTTTCTTTGGATATCCGATAAGGTATGGGAGTTGAATTTCGACAGAAATGTCGGAGTCAATAAGTTTGAGCCTGCGACCAACCTCAATGCGAAGCCTCCAACAGCCCGGAATACATCAGCATAAATTTTGCCCTCTGCCCCTCACTAACCCGATCAGGTCCGATAAGACGCAGTGGCGCGGCTAGTTCAAACGCGATGGACCGCGGCTGTCCAGCCAATGTAAAGCTCTGGTTTCAGCCCCACCCCGGAATGAGCAGACTGGCTGAAGCTCGTCGACCGACCACCGCAGCGCAGCAGCCTGAGCCAACTTGCGTCAGCGACGAGCAACCCACTCACACTGCAAGTGGTTGAGACACGGAGGCAACTGCGCCCGGCGATACCCTCATCATCCGACACACTTCGTGGCTATGATTGGCGCGCGCGTGGCTTAATCGTCTTTGTCCTGTCCTTCCTCGGCGTCCCCACACCTAGCTCCGTCCATCCCGAGAGGCGCACAACGTCATCAGCTCTCAACCATCTTCGTACCTTAAGTTTGACTTCATCCGCCCACGATGGACTATAGCTCGACAATCCACGACGACGACCCCGGCGCCTCCCCCTGGGGAAACTCGCCGGTGTCGTCTCCCACCCGAAATGCTGCCAACTTCAACTCCCTCACCGGCGATGCGCCTCCCCCCTTTCCTTTCAACTCCCAGACCTCCAATGGTTCCGCCCAGGACCAGACAGCATCCGACGTTGAGGCTCTCCAACGACCGAGTACTGCTACAACGGCCTCTGGAACCGATGGAGAGATCAGGGATTCCCAGACATCAACCACTGACTCCGAACCGGCCCCCGCGTCTCACTCCTCAACCGCTCAACAGCAGCACCAACAAGGGGCTCCCATTAATGCTGAGCAGCAAAGCCAACAGGTCGGAACGGAATCACAGCCAGGCCATGAACAGCAGAAGCCGTCTCACCCACAGTTCCGGCTCCAGGCCAAGATTACAGGACTTGAACGGACTGGCAAGAAGGACCCGATCCTCCGATTTGACGTTCACGTACGATCGCATTGGCATTCTGGCTGACATCTCCGCTAATCAATTCCAGACCAATATTCAACGGTTCCGCACCACGCAGTTCCGAGACGTTCGACGACTACACTCTGAATTTGTCAAACTTGCCGAGCACCTGATATCCGCGAACCCCGAGTCGCTCGTTCCTGCAGTTCCTCCACCTCTGACATCCGCTGGAGCTGGCACGGATGAGGACGAGGCACGAGTCAAGGCATTGATGCAGCGATGGCTCAACTACGTCTGTAGCAATGAAGTGCTGATGAGGGATGATGAGTTGGTGCTTTTTGTGGAGAGTGACTTCGGGTACAGCCCAATGGTCAAGAGAAAGCAGCCAGCCACTGGCGTTCGCCGGAAGATTCTGAAGCAGTTTGCTCCCCCGCCCGATGATACCCCGGAGCTTGCGGAGGCGCGACCGGCCGTCAAGCTGTTCTACCTTGGTACTATGGACGCTGGCCACAAGGTTGACAAGCTGGTCAAGGCACGGAGAGGTACGTGATCATTGACTTTGGAGACTCCCTCGTTGATGATTGGTTCTAACAAAACACAGGTCTTGGTCTCAGCGAGGCAGACTACGGTGCTCGGCTCGCAAGCATGAACGTCCAGGAACCGCATCCTGGGCTTGCCAATGCCTATCGAAAGCTTGGAAAGGTCGTTCAGGCCGTGGGTGACTACCATGCTGCCCAGGCAACAGCCGAAGCCACGACGCTCGGCGACCCTTTCCAATATCATTCACAAGATGCATTTATTGTCAAGGAGTCTCTTACCAACCGCCAGATCTTGATCCGGGAGTTTCTACAGGCTCAGGAGGCGACACGGAGCAAGCTCAATGCTGCCGACCGCCTGAAGGCTAGCTCGAGTGTGCGACGAGAGAAGGTCGATGAGGCAATCTCTGCCTTGGATGAAGCCCGCCAGCACGAGACGTATCTGTTCAACAAGACGAACCGCGTCACCGGCAACTTGGTCCAGGAGCGTCGCAAGTGGTTCGCGAGGACCGCAGCCGATTTGCGCATGAGTATTCGGGAGTATGTGCTCCGGGAAATTGAGGCAGAGCGGCGCACCCTGTCCGTCCTCGAGACTGTCCGGCCCGATATTCGGTCGATCGATGCGTCGGGCGGTCTGAGCCGCCTGGGCCGGGAGGCGCACCCGACTGTGCGCCGCTCAAGCCTCGCAGCTAGTCAAGGACCCAAAGGCGACTCTTGGAGCGGTGTCCCTCGCCGTTCGGACGCCACCAACCGCAGTGTCTCGAGCAGCCTTATGAGCAAGGTCTCGGAGGAGGCGGATGGCGAGGAGAGCCCCGAAGCAACCCAGGGACGGTCGGCTGCAGGCGCGCGTACAAGCGGCCTCAAAGGCGTGAATGAGGAGGATGACGAGGACCGGGTGGATGCTAGGAATGCAGCGAGTCGACTGGCGGCTAGCACCTTCTGAGCTCGTCCCAGTTGGTGGGATGGGGATAAGTGGTTGACGAACACAAAGGCTTTGGCTTAGTTTTTTCTTCTCTCTCGGTAGCATCGCTTAAAGCCTATGTCATAAGTAAAGTCTGTCTGTTTTTGCCGGCCGCTCCTCTATCACGCATGCACATGTGAACTGGACATGGAATGCCGCTGTGTCTGGATAGGAGCCCGGTGGTGTGTGTCAGGATGCATGCAGCTGCCATTCGAGTCTGCGTCCATCCCTGTCCTGCCAGCGACATGTCACAGGCCGCTCCAATCCCGTATCACTTGCTCGCCCCGATTTGAGCTAATGGGCGGTGAGTATCGGATCCAATGGCGTGCTTTTTGGCTATTTCCCATGCTTGCTCGCAAGGTCCCTCCGAGTTGTATGTGATATAGGTGGATTTAAGCCATCGTATTTTTCCTAAGCACACGTCCGTGGTTGACGCCTTCTGTTGGAGCCACGACACTGGTTGTATCATTGCAGCCAGCTGTAGTCCCCGCATGTAAGGAGTTATCTATCGAGTCGCAACTCAACACTGAGTTCTGACGGAAGCATCTGGCGATATGACGAGATAAGGAATTCTGGGGTCATTGGCTCGCGATTCGCCGGCGTTGGACCGGTCTGTTGAGGATCGTCTTGCTGCGTGACTGACCGGTGACATGTGGAAAGGTCCGGTGAACGAAACACTATTGTATAAGGTTGCAAATCCGCCACGATGCAGTGTAATGCGGTCTGGTGGTGGGATTGTTTCCATTCTAGGTTGTTGAAGGTTGCGGTTATCAGCTTTATGGGTTACATCTCCAAGCGGTTGATGCAGTTGGTGTCCTCGCTGATAGAACGAGATTGGTCGATAGAGTTTGTGTTTAGTTCTCGACATTCTCAATACCCGGATGGCATCGCAGGGACCAAGGCCAGAATCGCACCCGAAACAAGCCGAAAATTCACCACACTTCTAATACGACCAACTGATTGTTTAACATGGCAGCCGATTACCGGCGCCGGTACCTGAAAATCCATAATTTCATTACATAGGGGATTTGAGTCAAGGGACAAGGATCCAATCTGGCATCATGACAAATGCATCCTATCAGGATCATCACGACGACACATGTTGACCTGGTTGGGTTGTGGTGGTGCTTTAGTCCCTGACACACATACCGCAGGTAGAGCCATCAAGGCAAGGGCGAATGTGGACGCAACATGTGCGCTCAAAAGGAAAAGAAGGAGCTGGGTTGGCTGATATGTCGGCTCCGAGGTAAGACCTGCAGCAAAGGGATGCCCAAAACTCTAGGACTGTCCAGCTTTCCAGCCAACGCCCAGAAGGTATCTAGACCGGCCTAGAGTTCGGAGCCGCTGGGTTGACCTGCCAATGGTTTCTTTAGTGCCTTCGCTGGGCGGGTCATTGAGGCCAGCTTGTTTATGGACCTATTCAAGCCGTTCGAGGGTTTGGGCGCTTGTTGAAATGCAGAGGGATGAACCCAACACTATGTCATAGTGTGGAACAATCCTGGTAGGCTTGAGAACGGTGCTGGGGGTGGCGGTATCGTCGGGCACAACGTGCCCATCCTGCAATTTTCTTCTTTGTGTACCATCGTAAACCGGCCACTTGATTACCGGGTTTCATAGCGCAAAGCTCAGATACATACCGTTGATCGCTGCGCCCTCGTTCCCGGGTATGTAGGGCTGCTCTTCCTAGACGGAGTGTGCAGAAACGCCGCCATTATGTAAATTGTCACCTAGAGCCGCGGTTTGCGTTCCGCAACTGAGACAGGGAATACTTCTGGGTCAGAGTGACAGTGTTGTATGCGTGATATCGAGTAAAGCAGAGCAAGATGACCAAAATCTAGGACCCCTCATTTCACCAAGAGCCTGGCATTGACAAGCCCAGGATTGACGTGATTCAAGGATGAATTCGATCATGGCCTGATGGAGTCCTCATCGGTTACACGCAGACAACTTGAGATGGTCGGTCAGAGCTTGACAACTTCTCCCAGGGTGGACTGCGCAGCGGTGGAGCCAAAAAGTGCATGGATCTCGTCATTCCTGCGTCTTATCCGCCGTCAACCCTGAGGATTGAGTTGGAGGCTCGGCACGCTTGATGCGTTTTGGCACAACCAAGCGCCATCTTTTACGAGTTCGTCTCCGGATTGAGCATGCCTCCGGACCGTTCCAAGTAGACCCCTCTCTAAGGAAGGTACGTACGAATGTTGCTTAGAAGCATGTGTTTTCTGCTTTGCATTACGGGGCATACGAAGAGTAGAGTTGCGATATCGTGGTGAACAGGGTTTGCCCTGGCGGGTCGCCATGTGCAAGCGTCTTGACCTCGGGCCGGTACAAAATGGAGATGCAGCAGTAGTGCGTGGCTTGCGAACCGTCAACATGCAGGGTTGAACAGGGCGAAGAATTAGTGACAAGGTAAGGTTGGTTGGAATGATGGAAGTAATGGGGCCTAGTGACAGTCCTGAGGCTGGTTGTAGGATCTAACGTCTGTGAATGGGCTGGACTGAATTGGTGCCAGGTGGGATCTGCTTTCAGGGCCTTGATTGAGAGCCGAGATGCACCGCACGAGTCAATTGCTGGTTCGGTGTTGATAACCCGGGAAGAGACGAGTGAGAGAACATGCCAGGGGTCACTTCCAGTGGGGAGGGTGGGCAGATGGATAAAAGAGAGTTGGGGAAAGCTTGGGGTCCATCTCCAGGAGAGTCTGGGGTTCCGAGTTGCGACATGATCCTTGTCAGGTTGTCATGGGCGCGAATTCCGTTACTTTTGATGCTAGGATGTTCAGGGTACTCGAGGTTGGATGATGGGCGCCGGAGGCTGGAAGCACACAGCTCGATTTCGCCGATGGCCATGGTTGCTCGATGCGACAACTAAATGCACCAGTCATAATGGAAGCTCTGATAAGCCGGCATTTGGGCTTCGAGAGGGATGCTGAGTGGTGTGGTGTCGATGTCGTACTGTGCAGTAGAGATGTCTAGATCGCGATTGCGATTACGACCCCGCCTGACACAGACGGGCATGGCAGGCGCGGAACTCGGAAGCCTTTCACCGTCTTCTTGGGTAGAGAGGAAGAATTCTTCTCGCACATGAGGTTGGGCTGGATGGGGCGATGATTCGTCAGGAGAAGCCAAAGAGGAGGAAGAGTTGAGAGCGTTGAAGCTGAGGTGGGGAGCAACTTGGTGGGCGGGTAGGGAGCCCCGATTGGAGGTGAACCGGAAAAAGAAATGGGCGGGCGTGGTTATAGGATGGTGGGTGCGACTTACACAGCTCAAACAAAGCCCGCTAACACCTGCCGTACGTTAGCTCCCTGCAGTGCCTGCACCGACTCGCGTGGAGCACGAAGCACGAAGCACCCAAGTGGAAAGCACCTCTACGGACACGTTCCACTTTCTCACCTTTTAATTCCACATCCACACGTCCGCACACATCCTAGCCGTCCACTCATCCACACATCCACATAACCGCAACATCCACATCCCCTTGTCCTTGCGGTCCTTGGCTCTGGGTAAAGACGACGTATGCCCTGACGCACACATTTTCCTAGAGACGCACTTCGTAGCACAGTACGTAAACTGCTTTGACCCTGTACAGCACCCCCCAATAGTGTGCAGTCCACTGGATGGACTCGCCTCCACCTCGCCTGCAACTTTGCGAACCTAGTTAGTCGGCTTCTCGAAATTGCAACTTCAATTGCATCAGCGACACTGAGTGACCGAACTTCGGACGCGGCTCCCAGCTTGTCACCTGGAACTTGCGGCTCGCGACCTTGTTGGGACGCCCACTAATAGGATCCATGCCCATGTTCTAACTTCTAGCTCGTCACTGAGGCCCACTGGATGCTGTCATCCAAGACCTATCCGCTTGACGATGGCTTCAGCCGGGGTTCCTTCTTGACTGCCGAGACCGCTCCTCACCTCTAGGTCCCGTTCCAAACCCCATCATGGCCTCAGCCGCTTTTATCCTCATTGGTACAAACGCCATTGCCCCTCGGCCACACGGGTCTTCACCCTGTCCTGTCCTGGGCAAGCCCTGGCCTGTCAGGGCGCATCACACAGTTATCGTGCTCTCACCGCACCGCGAGCTCGGGTAGGTTAGGAGCCACCCGCCGACGCTGCCGCCAGCCTACCAACTTGTCTCCCCGTCTCCCCGGCCTATCTGGCCGCTCGTTGCGCCGAGGCGGCGATCCAGGCCTTGTCGTCACATTCGTTGATCTGTTGTCTCGTTGGGGCGGGCACCAGTCGCTGTCGATGCTGGTTATCTTCCACCCCTCCTCCATCAGGTCAAGGGCAACATTCAGACAGAGCAGTAACCATGGCACCCCCTCCATCAAGATCGCCTTACGACGTACTACGGAATAGGCCCTGTCAAGGGCTTGTCAAGGGCCTGAGACCACGTTCCGATCCCAGCTACCAGTTTTCCAGCGGCCAGGAAACCCTGGAGAGTGGTGGAGCCTTGGGAGCTTACATGGGGTCCTCCATCAGGGCACCCCATCTATGCATGCAGAACGCCCGCTCTCGAAACAAACACGTTCGCAACATCCACTTTCCGTGGTCCGGTCCCGGCTCAGGTACACGGTGCATCATTGCATCTTGTGTACCCAAGCACCGTCGCCCTGTCACTCCGTCACCAAGCTGCTAGGCCCTGCAGATGGCTTGAGAGATTGCAATGCCTAACGGAAAGCTCCTAGCCCACCGGAGATAACTCGTCGTTACCTGACTGGGTAATATTCTCTCACCAAGCTTAACGCCTCCTGGAGCCCTAGACACCGAGGTTCCTTGGCGTTGGGTAATTGCTGATGAGCACACGCCCTCGATTTATGTGCTGCCCTCGCGGATCGGACTGCTCTGGCCAGGGAGGATGGCGAAGGTTGCCACCTACTTAAGGGGTGGGGGCCCATCGCTTCTTCTCTCTATCTTCTCGTTGTCTATTCAGAGATAGGCTCCTTGATTACCATCTCCCATCTTGGCCCCAAGCATCCCACGTTCTAGGAAGCTCCATATCCCACGTTCTGCCTGTCTATTTCTTCTGCAATTCCAAGACTAGCACCTTGTGCACGCCTCCGAGAGCCATCCCAGCCCCAACCCCCACGCACCAGACTGCTCCCACTCACCAGTCTATCCACTAGCCAATCCCGTTCGCCCTAATCACCCCAATAGGCAATCAGCCAAGCCATCGACTGAGCTTGACTCTTCGTCTCCATCAACATCCCACTCTCATCCCACGCTGCCAGCGTCACAATTACTCGCCATGGCCCCAGCTGCTACGGGGGAGTCCGCGCCAATGCATCTTCCCGCCTTCAATTCGAAGCCGGTCTCAATTGCTGCCTCTGTCTTGCATGGTCCCCGGGATCTACGATTGGTGAGTAGATCTCGGCTTGTTGTACAAGCCTTCCCAGTCATCAGCCCTACCCGAAGGAATTGTCCCTGACCCACGCCTTGCTAGGAATCGAGAACGATCGAAGCCCCAGGGGCAGATGAACTGCAGATTGCTATTAAGGCCACTGGTATCTGTGGGTCGGATGTGTCCTACTACAAGAAGTTTGCCAACGGCGATCTCTGTGCCTGCCATCCACTCTCGTTGGGCCATGAGTCGTCAGGCGAAGTAGTCGCCATTGGACCCCAGGTCAGCGGCTTCAAAATCGGTGATAGGGTTGCCCTCGAAGTCGGTGTTGCCTGTGGACAGTGTGGTATCTGCCGCAAGGGTCGATACAATCTCTGCAAGAAGATGCGTTTCAGAAGTAGTGCAAAGAGCTACCCTCACTACCAAGGAACGCTTCAGGAGCGAATCAACCACCCGGCCGTGTGGTGCCACAAGTGAGATCTTCCTTCAACTGGTAATGCGTGGTGGGTTTTGCTGACCGAGTTTTAGGCTGCCTGACAATGTCTCATACGAGGCTGCTTCTCTCCTTGAGCCCCTGTCCGTGGCCATCCACGCGGTCAACCGAGCCAGACCGGAGCCGGGCTCCACCGCCCTGGTGATCGGAGCCGGCACCGTTGGTCTTCTTACCGCTGCAATGGCCCGCCAATCAGGCTGTACCTCTGTTACCATTACCGACATTGACATTGGTCGCGTGAACTATGCAATTGAAAACGGCTTTGCGACCCACGGTTATGTTACTCCACTGTCATACCTGACTCCTTCAAACGTTCCGTCAGGAGTCTCCACCCCCGAGTCTGGTGTCATGACCCCTGCCAGCACCTTCTCTGCTGCCAGTAGATTTGACAATGCCAAGGCGCTCGCTGCGAAAATCCTTGCTATTACAAACACCCCAGACGCTTTCATCCAGGAAGAAGACGAGGATGGGGTGGATGTCACCTTTGAGTGTACTGGCAAGGAGGCCTGTATGCACACGAGTCTCTACGCCACAAAGGCGGGAGGCAAGGTCATTATGGTTGGCATGGGTACCCCAATCCAGACACTTCCCTTGTCTGTTGCTCACCTCCGCGAGATCGACATCTTGGGCATTTTCCGATATGCAAACACCTACGCCACCGGCATTCGGTTGCTCTGCTCACAGGCCCGGAATGGCCCTGGTTTCTCTCTTCCTTCACTGGACAGGATGGTTACACACCGCTTCAAGGGCCTCGACAAGGCGCAGAGCGCATTTGAGCTCGCAACGCGCACTAGCGATGATGATGGCAACCTGGTCATCAAGATTGTGATTGAAGCTTGAACAAACATGCCATTGATGGCAATGAACGCGTAATGACCGATAGACAGAGCGCCTTACGATATCCCTGCAGCGAAAGCGCCAAGCTGCTATGACTTTGGTTGGTGTTTGAAAAGAATAAAAAAGTTGAGTAGTCGTGGAAATTTGGGTTTGATACATTGTTCGGGAAAAGGGTATTGATTTTATTTTGTTTTCCTCTATTCGATTTTCTTTTATCATAGGAGTCAAATAAAAGATTTAGAAAGTTGGGTGTGTGGCACTTTGTCATACAAACATGGTAGTTGAGAAAACTAAATTGTGGACTCTGCAAATGTTTTGTTCTATGATGCACATGGAAGTCCACACCCCTAACGCCGGGCTAAATCGACAAATAAGCATGAGTTGCGACAAAGACCCTAAATGCCTGCAACTTTTCTAATATTGGAAGGGTACGCTACACGAGATCGCCAGGGCCTCGGATGCCGTACGTGGTTGGGTCCATGGTGTAATCCTGGGTACGGCGGCTAGAGGCTTTGGCGGACTCGACGACGCTGAACTTCTTGCCTACATCGCGGGCCTGGGTGACGCTCTGCATAATTCCATTCAAGAGGCCGATCACGTTTACGTCGTTGGCCTCGTGCAACATTTCCTTCTCGAAGGACTTTTTGTCGGAGGGGATAACGAGGTCAAGGCGGCTGATGAGCGCCTGGATTTGACGCAGAACAGTTAGGGATGGCGTTGTGTAGTCAGTGTCCATAGAATCAGGTGCCGTCCCTTCACCGTTGACGTATGACGGGGGCAGGCGCTCGAGGTAGGTGGTGAGCAGGCGAATTCGAGAATGGAGCATCTTGATGGCGTTGGCTTTTGCGGTGAGCGCGGCGATCATCTCGTCCTCCTCCCTTGTCAAAAAGGCCTCATCTTCCTGAGAAGGGCCCTTTTGATCTTCGTCTTGGCTCTCCACCAACCGCCGCTTGCCCTTGCCGTTGGACTCGATGGTCCGAGCTGGTTTGTCGTCCTTGGCCGTCACTGCGGCGGCGTTTCCACCAGCACTGGCGACATAGTTCATGCTGATCATTTCGGTCTCGTCGGTCTCAACAGAGTAGGGAAGTTCTCTGAACTTGAGCTTGAGAGGGGCCTCTCCATCATCCATTTTCTTGTCTTCCCCGTCGTTTTCAACCCTGGCGTCATCGACCTCGAAGTTGCTCTCGAAGATAGTGAGAGGGAGCCTGCCACCAACGGAGTGATCGATGACTTGCTCGGGGTGGAAGCCAAGGAGGACGGCGGACTCGTTCCAGCCTTCGAGTATTTGGTTGTGGATCGGTAGTATAGTGGGAGTCGGGCCGGACGATGGTAGCAGCGTGTACCAACCAACGAAGTCGAGTTGACGGTCCTTGTGGACAGTGATCACTGGTAATGTGTGTTAGAGTGAACAGTAACTACTGGGTTGTGGATGACCAACTCTGTTCTAACCGTGCACCGAACTTGTCAGCATCAAGAAGGTAGCCGCCTGGAACCTCGGGGGCTAGTCGCATGTGGGCTTCAAAGGCATGCTCGATGGTGATCTCGCGGCCATTCTGCTGGCCGAGCAATGCGCCGACTATGGGCCCTTGCTGTTCCCGGAGAGTATGTCTGGTGATGTAGTCGGAGATGGTGAGGAGGACAAGAGGATGGAGGATAGCTTGGAGCTCAGAGCTCTTTTGGCTGGAGAGCAGAGGGTTGAATGCTGAGGCAGTCATGATGCCGCCTGGGAAGAAACGCTTGTGCCTGGTGCTGCAATTTGGTATGGGGGCGGTGTCTCGCTGGTATATCGGGAAATTGTGAGTGTAGGTCAGGAATGGGTTCGACTTTGGGAGGTAAGAAGCTGAGATGTGAAGCTGAGATGTTGGTTACGCGTGATGCCCCGCGCTGTGATTTTGTGGGGTTAACGGGCGGATTGAGGACATGAGGTTGGTTCAGGCATTCGCGGATGACTAAGCCTCGGCGAGCATGTCAGGGTCGTATCAGATGCATCACTTTACCTGCATTCATCAAGGCAGCCCTGTAATTTTTCAGCTGTTGAGGAGATGAACTGATACAGAAACCGTGTCCGAGGACGCGAGTGTCAAGCTTCGAGAACCTGTGCAGTGCATTGATTCCATCATTGTCGTGCACGCCTGTCTTTGCATCTGTCTTTGCATCTGCCTCTCCCTTGCCCGCCTTTATCATATCACCCCCCTGAGCGCAGCAGCAGGAAGCGTGCAACCCAGCGACTTGTCAAGAGACAAGGCGACAATTAATCTCCCTCACATGCCTTCCTCGAACGAAGTCACTCAGTACTGAGCAACTCTGCCATGGCCGCAACATCGACCGGCCACAAACAACAGTTTTTGCATCTCCGAAACGCGACTCAGCGGTGCAGAATTGATCGTTACACTGGCAATTCATGCATTTAATTCGGCCATCTGCAGGGGGGAATCACAGTGCCGTTTGGCTTTACTAACGTTAAGGGACCGACAAACTCAAAGGTTAGCAGCTAGCTCCACCCAATCTGCCTCACGCCTCCTTCTTTGTCACTTTTCTATCTGTCTCTTTCTGCCCTCAGCCTGACATATGATGCATCATTGTCTTTCTACTTTAGTCCTCGCCCTCTCTTTCATTTCTCCAAATGTCTTTTGTGTACTCGAACCCCTCCTGGGGAAGCTCTGTAGTTGATTTATGATCGATCGATCCTCTCCTCGCATAGGCAAAGTCTCGGCTGGCTGTGGTTAACCTACTTCCTAGGCGGACATTCAACTCAACTGCTGAACGCAAAATTTATCGCCCAACCACGATTCTTACCACATCTTTAAAGATTTACAGCATTCACTCTCGCTGGCATTGATATTTCTCTCGTGGACGCTTCCAAGATGGATTCTTCAAGAGGGAAGCGCAACCGCGAGAGCAGCACATCCGCCGCCTCACCAGTTCCGAACAAGAAGACCAAACAAGCGACATCCATAGGGTCAACTGTTTCGTCATCATCAAGTTCCTCTTGCGATGGATCTGTTACCCCTGGTTCCCTCCCAACTCTTCACTTAGGCCCGCTTAAGCCTGCGTTTAGAGACGTCCGTTATGACGAAATGAGAGCTCGCTCAAAATCGCCACAACCACCATCACCAAGGTCGCTACAATGACCATTTTCAATACGAAACGCAACTTGGGACCATTTCCGCCCCCCTTAATGGCACGGCATCTACGTATGCCCACACCTCCGTCAAAGTTCAGATGGAGAATCGAGTTTCTAGGCATTGTAAGATGGCCCTTACATCACATACGATGCCACCGGGAAAGTATGCATCAGGAAAGCATGTACCGGGTTCGGCCATAAGCGTGACAATCTCCACCAATCGAGCATTGTCTTTCATTACTGGCGTTCGGATTCATAGAGGGAACGAAACAAACACGGAAACGTTATCGGTAGACGGGATCAACTTTCGGAGCGGCATCGAGACATCGGGAAGGCTCGACGGTAATTAATTCACAGGCAATAGGACTTTCCATCAGCGAATAAGCAACTCATTTTATTCAAATTTGTGACTTGTCTCACTTGAAGATTCCTCCCACATTACATCGGGATCTCGCCTTACTAACCCGACCTCGAAGTTTCGCTGCCTTGTCGAGAGCGTGTTCTCGGTCATCATATATTCAAGCCGTATCATCGTATCCCTGTTGCCGACTTTCTTGGCGGCAAGATAAAGCTGCATCAGTTCCGCATGGCGGTATTCGTACTCCATCTTCACACGTCGCCGTCTCTGCTCGGGATCACACTTCGCGCATGTGTCATTAAAGAACCTGCACTGAACATCTGGAGTGTTACAAGGCGAGCTGGACGGAGTGCATTGCTCAGAGGTCCTGGTGAAGGTGTGGCCGCAAGCCATAGTGGTTTTGAGTGTAGTACACATTGTTGGAGCTTTGTCTGAGTACGAAGAAGCATCTGTCGAAGACCTTTCAGTAACTAGAGCTTACATATATAAAACTGCGCTGATCATTGGAGTTTACCTTGTTCCGCGATTTTGAGGCTATGGCGCTGCCTGTACCTACGCAAATCCTTTGTGCTGGACGTCCTCGACCTCCCCACGGCAACCACGGACCACCAAGTTCTCCACATTGAACAAAGAGTCATAATAACGTTGCTGTGAGGCTTTGATGTTTGCTTCTTCAAAAACTCATCGTATGAGAAAACAGTGCTCTTAATAAACGACAAAGGCCGTGCGTATGGCATGATGGTCACCCATTTTCTCGGTTGACCGCCAAAAGACCCCTGTTACTTTCATCAAGACACCTCACCTTTAGTGGTTTACCGAAGTGGCTACGTTGAAATCACGACATAAAGAATAACAGGAACAAAGAATGATTGAGCCTAGAAGGCATGTAGCTCAAATATGGCGGTCTGTAGAAAAACAACTCATTGGTTGAACATCGGAACAGCTCGAAACTCAGTCGGACCCCAGCCTGTCACCACGCGAGATCTGAACAGTGTATGGAATGAAGAGTTGATGGTTATATCTATTTTACAAAGAAATATGGGGATGGTCAATCGTCTCGTCTATCTATTAATCACCAAATTTTACACCTGATCTCATGCTCTCTGTCTGTGCCCACTACTTCTTCTCCTCAGTTATATCCTCCTGTTGGCCCTGGGACTCCGCTGTTGGTGGCCCTTGCTTTCCTTTCTTGATACTTTTCCACTCCATGAACATTGCGCTGACAAGGGCAGCAAGTGAGATGGCCACTGCGGCAAGAAAAATGCGGGTGATTGCATAGTTGTACGCCCGTACAACGGTGCCCATGTACTTTTCCGGTACGATCTTGTGCAAGTCTGTAGCACCTGTTTTGACAATGGTTTGCCCATTCAGTCCGGGGATGCCTGCTAGGCGTTTGGCGAGCAGACCGTTGAGAATAGTCTGACCGACAGATACGAAGATGGCACCCCCAAGCTGCTGGGCAAAGAAGGTGATGGCAAGGCCAGTAGATACGTCGTCCTTGGGGAGGGTGGTCTGGACTGCGAGACCAGAAGTCTGCATTCCCAAACCTACTCCGAAGCCGATAATGAACTGATATGCGATCCAGTGAGAGGACCCAGTTTTGGGGGTAAAAGTGCTCAGAAGACCGGCGCCGACGGCCATGACACTAGGGCACAGAAGCATCATCGGGACATAGTATCCGATGCGTTGGGTGCACATAGCGGAGATAATTGACGCGACCACCAGACTGAGTACAAGGGGGATAGTATAGATGCCAGACTTGACTGGGTCGACGTTTTTAGTTGCTTGGACTATGGATGTGTCAGTGTCATCTCGCATCGTTGATTCAGGGGTACACTTACACCATAGTGGTATATAGTAGACAGCAACCATCATCGCGCCCGCCAAGAACAACATAGTGAAGAATGCCGAAAGCATCGTGCGCTGCTTAATGATACGAAGGGGAACTGTGGCGGTTTCAGGCATCATGACCTGGACCGTGCAAAAGGCGATGGCTGTTAATCCAAACAAGACAAACAAGACAATTATTCTCCAGTTACTCCAAGCGTAGGTAGAGCCTCCCCATTGCAGGGCGAGAATGAGGCAAACCATGGAAGGGACGAAGAAGAAGGTACCCAGAGGGTCCAATCGCATAATATGCTTTGAAATCGGGACGCTTTCTTGGGGCTTCTTTGACACATTTAGGAAGAGGAAGAGGAAAACAAAAGCCACAGCACCGATGGGCAGGTTCATGTAGAAGCACCATCTCCAAGTGGCCTTTTCTGTGAATGCTCCACCGACCAGAGGTCCGGCGATGGATGAGACGCCAAACACCATTCCAAACATGGCTAGAAAAGTGTTAGAAGGTTTGCAGGATGCAGGATGCAGGATGCAGAAAGCAACAAGGAGGGATACATACACTGGAACATGGGTCGCTTGTGAAGCGGCACCATTGGGACAACGGTCATGATGGAACCCGTAGTGATACCTGCAGACCCGATACCAGCGATGGCACGACCAACGATAAAGGCGGTCGAGTTAGGAGCCGCTCCGCAGATGGTCGAGCCAATCTCGAAGAGAATGATGCAACTGAGGAGGACTACCCGCAAGTCGTAAAAGCGGTAGATTCGACCGAAGACCAACTGGAACGCAGCGGTGGTGAGCATGTAGGCTGATGCGTACCAACCAATGTCACCAAGGCTGTGGAATTCGTTTGTGATGGCGGGAATGGCCGTTGCGAGAATAGTGCGGTCGAGAGCGACAAGGAACATGGAAACAAAAGTTGAGATTATAATGAGCCAGAACTTGAGCGTTTTGGGCTTGTAGTTCTCTTCCGCCTCCTTGTCAAAGGCAGGCCTGTCGGGTATTGGGGTCTCGACATCGGGTTCGACGGGAGGCGTGAGCTGTTCACCGGTAGGTTGTAATGAGTTGTGGATAGACTCATGCTTTGTGTCGGGGTCCACGTTTCCCTTGTTCCCAGTAGACCATCGCTGCTTGGGATCACTCAGAGTGTGCGTTTCGGTCGATGACAAAGAAGTCACGGATTTGGTTTGGGTGTGGGCTGAAGTACCTTGCTCGGAGGTTTTGTTGTCTCCTGGAGGCGACATGATCGAAGCTGTGTTATAAGGTGTAAGTGAGAATAAAAGCCAGAGGGGTTAATGAATTCTAAAGATATTGATGGGCTCAATGTCACCATATCCATGAAATGGTGCACTTGTAAGTCAAGGTCAACCGGCTGTGATGTGGCCATAATGGAAGCACCTGGCACGGCCTGACATATATATACATCTAGCATGAACTAAAGGGGGACGCGGCCATGTGGCAGTCATAGGACTATTTCTTCGGCGAATTCGAAATTAGGAAGCGAACGGACAGAAGCCGGGAACGAATTTTCGTATCACCACCGTTGGCTGGTCGGAAATGGTTGTGTCAATGGCCCTCCGAGTCCGACGGCCACCAGACCCTCGGGCGCGAGCCGCTCAGTCGGATCCGGGAGGACGGACGGCACGCTAAGCTGGTTCGGGACGCAGGGAAAGTTGGCAACACTCAGCAGTGCGCGGGAGGCAAGTGCTCCCCCACAGTCGCACCTCCCCCCGCACAAGTGAGAGGAGGTCTCGGACACTTCGGGACCGACGGGTAGTAGGCTCGCAGATTGAACCGTCCGACGACATACCCTCATCAACCAAGCGATTTTGATGAGCCAAAGCCCGCCCTGAGCCAGAAACCACGAGCATGGCGCCTGGAGCCTAAGTCTGGAGCCTGGAAGCGCTGAAAAAGCCCTGCAACCTGACCTAACATCGGGCAATTCGTTCGGGCACTCAGGCAGTTGCCGTCGTGCCGTCCTGGTATCGCTGCGTATTTTGTCATCTTCCCGCGTTCCAGGTTGGTTGACCTGCCTCAGTCCCGCTTATTCATTATCCCATTCGCCCCGATTCCGAGTCTGACTCCCGTGACTGTAGGCGCCAGCTTGCATCTCCCTAGCTCTCCAACTCTCCAGTGTGGAAAACGAAACAACTGTTACTTGGCACTCACTAGACACCATCTACCCACCTTCAGTACCACATTGTACACTACATATCCTCCATCCAAACCAGCACGAACACGGTCAACAGGCGGCCCGACCAGCAGCTGACCAACCACGCCAGGGGCTCGCTGCGTCAGCCACAGGCCAGGCACAAGCACAGGCTTTGAGGTCATCTCCCGGGCCCGAGACATTGTTTCCTCACCGTCTGTCCTTGTCTGTCCCACCTCGACTCGTCACGCCCGTCACCGCCCCTAGACACTGACACGCGTATTACCGCCTCTTTGATCCGGCGTCTCTCTTTGGTCCAGCCGCACCTTGTTCCCGTTCGTCGCGCATGGTAGTCGCGCTACTGTACGGGCCCGACCGCAACCGTCTTCAACCATCGTGACCAACCACACCCAACCTCAGCCCTGCGGCTGGAGTCGCCCACTGCAGACTCACTTCAGCTCATCAGTTCAGCTCAGCCCAGATCAGCCCCGATCAGCCCCGATCCCAGGCTAAACCGCATTATCCACGTTCCCGGGATACCAGATCTGGGCCCCGTTGTACATTTTGTGCCCCATGCCTGTTCCGTCCACCACTCACGTCTGATCCAGAACGGATACACCACGCCGCCACCCATCCGCTCTGTCTATCATCACTACCACCCCCCTCCCCCCCGGCCTGTCAGACGACTACCCCTAACAGAAGCTCCGCGGATCTTTCTTGGCGTCCATTCTAGATCGATCCCTTTTGTTGATTGTGTCTCTTGACGCCCGTCATGTCGACCGAAATGCCGGCCGGGAACACCAACCAGGGCATAGCCCCGCAGCAACACCTGCAACAGCACCTACAGCAACACCCGCCGCCATACCAACATCCCCATCCCCAAGGACATTTCCAGCCGGTAGACCCGGCCGCTATCAAGCTTACTCGTGGCACGAGCTGTGTTCTCTGCCAGCAACGCAAAGTCCGCTGCGACAAGAACAAGCCCTGTGCCAACTGCGTCAAGGCCAATGTTGAATGCAAGGTGGTTCCCCCACAGCCGCCTCGCCGTCGTAAGAAGCGTCTCCAGGAGAAGGACTTAATCGAACGTCTTAAAAGGTATGAGGGTTTGCTAGCCGAGCATGGTGTCAAGGTTGATGCCATTGGCCACGACTTGCGGCCAGACGGACCTCCAGCTGATGACGTTGACGACCTTGAGAATGATTTTGAGGGTCTCAAGACATCTCCGGAGGCAAGCGCCTCCCCTGCTGCCTCTCAATCAGAAAAGTATGTTTTGCTTCTTGTCGTGTTGATGGCCGTCGATAAATCATGCTGACAATCAAGTAGTATGGGAGGTAGATGGTTCTCATTACACAGAGAGGTGTGTTAACGCCAATGCCAAATGCCTAACTACCACTCAACTAACCTACCATATAGTTCCGTGCAAGTGAGAAGATGCTCCAAGACTCATCAGATGAGGAGGTCGAGGTCCCTACCATACACCGTGCGTTTGACCGGATGTTCGCGACTGATGGCTTCCCCTTCGTCATCTACGGGCAACCTGGCCCCTTAACCCAGTACCACCCTAGCCCTATTCACATATTTCAGCTCTGGCAGATTTACATCGACAATATCAACCCCTTGTTAAAAATAACACACGTTCCCACCGTCCAGGCACAAATCATTGAAGCCAGCTCCAACATTGAAAAAGCCCCGAAGAACATCGAGGCCCTCATGTTCTCCATATACCTCATGTCTATCACGTCTCTCGAAGACAGCGACGTTCAGAGAATGTTCAATGAGCCCAAACAAGAACTCCTGGGGAGGTATCATACCGCAACGCAACAAGCTGTTACCAATGCTGGCTTCATGCGTAACAACGACCCAATCCTTCTGCAGGCATATCTTCTCTATCTTGTAAGTTTGTGAGACCTCGCCTAGTGCCCCTCAACCTGACTCACGCCTTCATAGTTTGCCGTTCGCTGGTTTGTCGACCCAAGGCAGGTTTTCTGCCTCGTTGGTATTGCTGTCCGCGTCGCCCAGCGAATGGGTCTTCATCAGGATCCGGGCCAGTTTGGACTTCCTCCTTTCGAGGTTGAACAACGCCGACGTCTATGGTGGACCCTTGTAGGCTACGATCGCCGTATAGGAGAGATGACAGGATCAACAGTTACTGCTCTCTCTAGCGGTGGTGACTGCAAGATTCCCCTGAATGTCAACGATTCTGACCTCCATGTCGACGGCAAGGAGCTACCCACTCCTCATTCTGGCCCTACCGAGATGCTCTTTTCCCTTACTCGTATCGAGCTCGCCATGGCCGTGTCTAGCAACAGTAACCGCGACAGTCAAAAGATAAACAGCCCTGAAAAGAGTCCTGCGGAAACACCCAATTCTCGCCCTGCTGCGACAATTCGGATCGCTGGCCAAGACGGGCCCTCTTACACCCTTGACGGGTACTGCGCGCATATAGAAGGCACCTATCTCAGCCAATGCGACCCAAAGATTCCGTTACACTTCTTCACCCTGACTATGACCCGCCAGGCCCTCTGCAAGATGCGCATTATCAACTTCCTAGTTCGCTTGCACAACAACGACCCCTCTCCACTCAAAGAAATTGAACGTGATAGCCTCTTCCTCCAGGCTACCCAGATGATTGAGTATGATAATGTTGTTCAGTCCTCTGAGTCTCTACGCCCTTTTAAGTGGTATTCGATGCACCACTTTCCCTTCCCGGCCTACATGTTTCTGGTCCAAGAGCTCCGCCATCGCGTATCAGGACCCATGGTCGAGCGCGCATGGGATGCCATCTCCAAAAACCACAGTCTCAGGGGCCTGCTCAACAACTATCACAGCCCAATGCACATCGCCTTTGGCAGCCACTTCATCAAGGCCTGGGACGCCCACGAGGCTGCTCTCATCAGCGCTGGCAGGCCTGTCGAGCGCCCAGGCTTCCTCGACACACTGCGCGAGCGCGCTGAAACCCGCCGCCAGGCCCGAGCTGAGAACCGTCCGGATCCAGGTCTCTCGCAGCCCAAGGTTGGCGTCCCGCGTTCCTCGATGGCAAACAGTCCTAGCTCTTTGATGACGCCCCCCACAGACTCGTCTACCGGCATCAGCCAGGCCAACTCGGGCTCTACCACCTCGGGCGACGACTCTGGCGAGATGGATTGGTCCTATCTCATCTCTGGATACCAAGATTCAAACAGATTTCCGCCAATGGGGGGCTTTGGCTCTTTTGGCGGTGTTGGTGGCGGAATGGGTGGTCCCATGGGCAGCCCTATGGGAGGTGGCCCTATGGGAGGGATGGGACCAATGGGAGGAATGAGTGGGATGGGAGGCCCTCCTGGTGGCAACATGTTTGGCAATTGAAATGTTCAATGACATATCTATGCAATGCGACGCTAGGCGTCTTAAGGAAGGGTTGGTTTATTAGAACGGCGTAACACGGTTGGAGACAGAGCGGGTTCCTATATGTTGGGTATATATAATGAACGCGCCATATGATTAACAATGGATCTCTAGCCCAGCAGGCTGGGAACTTGGCCGGTTGTACAAATACAGACCGACATTTGTACAAAATGGGAGACTTGGGGGACTTGGGAGACGGTATGGATTCTTCTCTTAGTTCGCAGATATCATACCGTTGCTTCAACAGCAGCCGACTCGCAGACTATAAATTACGGATGAGCAGCCGAGCAACTAATTACTTTTCTTTCAATATCAAGATTCCAACTTCAGAAGGGTTTTGGTACCTTGTCGACAATCAAGTGCTTGTCTGACGCTTTGTCCCATGGCCATATCCTCACCGGCGTCGACACAGCCCAAGACGAATCGCAGAGTCAATCACATACTTCGCCGTGGCAAGCTTTGAGAGGCGACAAGTCCCAGCGCACATGTCGCCCCACATCGAGCAATATCCATGAAATTGCCCTGCTTCAATGTCCAATCGAATCTCAATCATATACCTAGCCACTGCAAGTCTCGGGGAACTTTCTATTAAGCCCAAATTTTGGGGGCTCTATGCACTGTAAGCCCGTTGATGTCGCCTGCGCCCTTGTGCAAAAAGGCTCGCTTTGTGGTACTCATGGGTGCGCAGGCTACCGCAACTCTTCGATCTTCCTCATACGACACGTCTGCCTATGTAGCCCCTTGGGTTGACCAGTCCGTAATCCGCTAGGTCTTGCCAATAAGTTATGACAAGGGTTTCTGGGCCCAGACATCGATCCAATCGAGCCGAGCATGAATGCGGGGGTTGTTGTAAGCGTCGAATATCCTATGTCCCAAATCATCCGCTTCTTTTTCGGTTAACCTCATGACCTCAAATCGAGGCAACACGGCATTTATCCAATCTTCGCAAATAGATTGACAAAACATGCCCATTTCCCTCATTCGGGGTTCGCTATGCCACCTTCCAATTGGAACTTGTGTGTGTTGTTCTTGGATATTAACAAACCCAACCTCACGAAGAGTCTCAACAATGTGATTAGGAAAAAGTAAGTTCCACCCGTACGTTGTGGTGAAAGGACCCTCTACTAGCCGGTAAAACTCATTCATGGGGTGATCCTCTCCAGCCGTACCATCCTCTGAGTTTATATATGGTATGACCTCGTGGATCTCAATCCACCCTCCTGGTTTTAGGGCACTGATGACGGATTAGTTTCGGCTCTTACTTGATATGTTGGTTTAGATGGGGGGCAGAACTCAAAAGATCGCTCGATTAGCTGGCGTGGATGGCGTAAGGTCTGTAAGAGGGCTCGTATGTGTATTAAATCCGCGTCAATGTAAATATTTGTCCATGGTCGGTTCTCATCCTCTAAATCCTCGACTCGAAATTCAACGTTTGGAGGTGTCCAATGCGGCTGGATGGGAGAGAGGTCGGTCCCAATGACTCGTGCGCTGGGGAAATTCTCGGCCACTAATAAGACAACAGAGTCAGAAAGACGCTGCGTTCGATGAGGGGAAACTAACTGTCTTGGGCCCAAAAGCCAACTCCAGTTCCAAGGTCGACGATTTTCTGGGGGTGGTTCCCTATTGGAGCCAGAAAGAGCCTGCCATCAAGAAGGTAATCAAGATACAGCTTGTGTTTCAGGCCCTCGCGGACTTGCTCGGCATCGTCATTGGGAAGGCCATATCGGCCTTGTAAAAATCCCTGGTAACGCCTGAAGGAATTCAGCATCATGAAGCAGATAATCTGTCCCATTTCACGTACCTTCCATGTTCGTAAGAATGCAGTCTTCTGGTGTTAACTGATGTGAACTCCGACGTCCCCACCGAGTCTCCATAATCAGATGTGGGGTCCTCTTCGTGATCGATATCGTGAGGATCCATCACTAGATAGTGACTGCTTGGGTGGCTGTTGTAAGGCGAGTCCCGGGCGAGAAGCGACGACGTAAATGTGTGGGTATGGGTAACAGCGAGATCATATGAACAGTAGGCGTGGCGGAGACTGATATGAAGTGGAGGAGGAGGGCAAACAGGCTGTAAGAGATGGTCCAAGGGCAGGGTGGGTCGTTTGCAATGCCGGCACCGGTCACAAAAAAGCCGGTCCCAGCAGAAGGGTTCTGGGACGTAGGGGACGGGGTGGGAGGAGAAGGGGGAGAGCGCAGGATGGGACGAGTCGGACAAGCTGGGTGGGAGCGCAGAATGCAGACTGCAGATGAATCCGAGGTCAGGCCCAGGTCGGCGGGAACGTTGGCTGAAGGAGAACCGGCACAAGGTGCAGTGACCCAGCGAACTGGGTTCTGTGGAGTGTGAGGGTGTTGCGGGATTGGCTAATGTTGAACGTTGCCAGTGAAGGACCGCTTCCAGAAGAACGGGAGGGGGGAAGCCAGCCCCAGGAGTCTGGTAACAAGATACGTACTAAGTAGTACAAGATACAAGGCACGAGAGGATGAACGGGTGTTACAGGTGTGACGGAGGGGATGGGTGGGACAGCTCCGTCCGACAAGGTACTCCCTCAAGCGCTTCAAGACATGACTTCAGGCGCTCCGGGTGCTTGGTGATCGCTGATGGATGTCTTCGGCCCAGTCCGTGCCATCGGCGCCAGTTACACGGATCGGCGGCCACTCTGCAACCCGACGTGACGTGGTCGAACGAGTGAGGTTAATGTTGAGAGACGGTGCAAGTCAGCTAATGCAAAGCGACGGATAGAGGGGCACACTGGCCAAGGGGGGCTTGTCGACAGCCACTAGGAGCTAGTGAGCCAGCGCGAGAACGAGCAAGCAACATTTCGGCTATCCAGGACACATTGGAAGAAATCAGCCTGTCTCATCAAGCAATAGAGTCGGGTCGACGCATAGGTCCACCTGGGGGATGCACCAGGGAACCTTGGGTTCAAGCGAGCCGACAGCGGGGCCAAACGAAGCCTTCGTTTCCATGCTCCATCATCCATCATTGTCATGACCCCTCATGGATGGTGGGCTGGTGGGCTGGTGGGCTGGCGGGTGGACTGGTGGACTGGAGGCGGCGGCTTTTGCAAAGTAATCACGCAGTCCGCCAACGCAGGAGCTGGCATGAGGCTGTTTGTTACTGCTCTCCGCTGTTTAGGGAGCGGGATTGGCATTCCCGACAGCCTGGTGCGCCAATGAGCCCGTGTCTCAGACCTACCTTGTTGAGCTGTGTCGTGTGGGCGTTTGAGCTGCCTGGACTGCACAACACACTTCTGTGATGCAGCACCATCCCATGCTATCGTGCAATGCACTTATGCTGCACTCATGCTGTCTTTTCCCGCTTCAGCCCATCCATGTGCATACCGTGCAGTAGGCATGATATGCCCCGCTCTAAGGAGGGGGAGGGGGATAGCTCCCAGCCTTCTCTGGACTCAAAATATCTGTCATGGAGTTGCTCCCTCCGCCGATACCTGTTAGCTTTGTCAAACTAGTGCTGAACCCGCGAAGTAGCGTCCCGAGACACTACCATGGTACACCGTCGAGCTGGAATGGAATGGGGCGCAATTGTAGCCATTACTGACACTGGGAGTTGCATGTCGAAGCCATACCGTCTCTGCGTGTTTGAATGTCACCCGCCATCCGCTTCTTCCCTCCTCGGCCCAGCGACAAACCTGTCCGTTCACCAGTCGGTATGACCGCGTCGACTGATTCTGACAGGCCCTCGAACTATTACTGCGGCCCTTGGTATGGGTTCGGCAGCAGCTAGCCGTCGGTGCGTCTCTAGTGGTGGGTGACTTGTCGACCTGTGCCATATTGCGGCATTCACGAAGAGTCGACCGGCCCACATTGTCGCCATGTCGCATTGTCCGCATTGTCGCATTGTCGCATTATCGGCGACAAAGTGCGGATGGACGGGCCTTAACGCTTTTGACGGGGGGGGGGGGGGGCGTTT